>JABSTQ010003202.1:0-22500 GCA_013358835.2 Ixodes persulcatus
TGTTCGATCCGAAGTGCAGGCTTAATTTTTTTTTTTTTAGAAAATTTTATTTTGTTGGGGCATTTGGCGATATTTACGACATTCATTTTTTACGACTAACACTGAAAAAAAAAAGAATGTTGTCGACGACAGTGCTAAGAGCGTGAGCTATACTTCGTCTCACCTTAGTATGAACTATTGTTAGCCGTGCGTGCTAAAAGCGCGAGCTAGTCGCTTTGAATGAAGCCGCGGCGGCTGCACGAGCGCTCGTGCAGCAAGTGCTCTAGTCAAGGCAGTCAAGGCTGGCCTCTCGCGCTAGCACAGCCTTCGCCGTTAGTCCATGCTAGGGTGAGACGAAGTATAGTTGCTTTGGATCACGCGGCACGAGCGCTCCTGCAGCGGGTGCAGTCATGCCAGTCAAGGCTACTCGCACGCCGCTTGCACGGCCTTCGCAGCTATTCTATGCAAGGGTGATAATTCGTCGTATTACACACAGGTACAGCTTCAGAAAACTGCGTACAAAATTGCTGCGGCTGGGCTCTGTCGCCTCCGGTACACGTAATCTTGATTTACAACAGGAGTGACGGACGGCACCGGGCGAAGTTTGAAAATAGAGAACGCTTATTTTGATGTTCCTGATAACGCGACGAGTATAGGCGGCAACGTCGACAACACGCACCAGCGCGGACACCGCCGAGCCGCCGAGCACCCGGCCACACACACGCCGAGCGACCGACATTTCAAAATGCAGTCAGCGGCATCCAAAGAAAACGTGTTGTTGACGTCAAAATAACTAAGACGTCCAAATAAAAACTGTTATTTTGACGTCCGTGACGTCATTGGCCACACCCCCTGGACTTCAAATCCGTGCCGAAAATACGCAGCCGCATTCCCCAATCACCCCGACAGTGTGCCTCCTGGTGCCGGAGCCCCGATAATGTTAGCCAGGCTTGCACCCACTGCTCCGCTAGGACGTCCGCAGTTGCCCTCCGACACATTCTCTGGAATTGCCCAAGTCTGCAGCACCACCTCCTCCTCCCCCTGACTCAGGCACGAGGCCTAAACCTGGCCTCCCCTGAGGACTACTACAAATGGACCAGAGTGAACGCGCATGCCGGAGCCCTTTTGGGTTTTATACGGGATGTACAAAGCGCACCAAATCTAAACAACCAAGCTCTGCTTGTTGCATGAATATAAAAAAGAGCATTCTGCCAGTTGATTTTGCCGGCAATTGAGATTAGGCTCCTCCCATCGGTGACGTCACGATCGAGTTTTCCCATCGCTTTTCCCAGCAAAAACACACAGTTCGTTTTTTCTCTATCTGTTTCTACTTCAATGGTGTCGAGAAACTATCACCCTGTACGAGGCGCTTACTTGAGTAAATCTCTTGATGAATTTCAGCACATTGTGTCATCATGAGCTGCCTGAGATGTGCCGAAGCCGAGAATAGACCTATTGCTAAATTACCCAAGCATCAAAGAGAATGCAGGGATTGGTGTTCCACGCGCCACACGCGCGCGCCTTCGCCGTCTAAAATATTCAAAGTAAATGAACGAAATAAAGCGTTGACGAACGCGCGTGCAAGATGCCATTTGTTTTAGGTATTTGCTTTAGAAAAGTTACTACTGCTGAGGCCAGCACGTGCGGCGCGTGGAACACCAATCCCTGCATTCTCCTTGATGCTTGCGATTTAGCGGCGAGAAGTTTTGGTGGCGCCCTCCTGTGGTTCCCCTTTGTGACGTCATTACCTTGCAAACAACAAGTTCGATGGTGTTTGTTATTTGCATGGTGGAAGCTTGAAATCATTGCGCTCTCAAAGGAACACTGCCAACACCGTCAAAATTAAAGTTCTTTCATTCCTCTTATTTCGTCGATGATAAATCCCCTTTCCGAGGTCATAGTCAGCGTTCGGCCAATCGTGGAAGGCCGACCACAGCGACGCTTTCGGTCGCGCACGGGGCTAATAGACCTTTTCTTTAACGGCGCCACCATCTTGAGAATTGCGGCGCCAACGACGCCGTCTAGCGGCTTAGAAAAAGAAATACCGGCTAGTTCTGGAAGCACAGCTATCTGGGTAGGCAACGGTGTGGGTATGGGGGGAACTTGGCTAGACTTGGCTATGGTGGGCTGCAATAACTTGGTTGGAGCTAGGGGTGTCGCGAACTTTTGTCGAACCAGATTTTTAGGTCGAACTTTCGGGGTTCGACTGGGTCGAACCGGTTCGACGAACCTTCGACCTTTTCACCAGATTCGACCGGTTCGACTTTGTGGACAGTGTGGCCATACCTTGATACAAGCATGTCTACGTTTGGAGAATTTTTTTTATGCAAAGGGTTATTTTATTATATAAACAGTGGCAATTAAAAGAAACCAAATCTAATCACTGAAAAAGTTAATAACTTAATTTTTTGTACTGTATTAACTGAATTAACCAATCAGCGCTACCCTTATTCATCCCTTAGCCATTACCATCCAATCCGAAGCCAACTGGCCAGCCTGTCACGCATGCGCACACGAGTCGAACCTCAATACAAGGTTCGTCGAATTTTCCACTAAAAGTTCGAAAAAGTCGAACCTGGTCGAACTCGAACCTCGGGTGGTTCGCGACACCCCTAGTTGGAGCTTTTACAGGCCATCACCTTGCCTCCTCGAGAGAACGACGACGAAGACGTTGGGGTGTTTTGATTGAGTTTCCACAACGAAAGAATATATTAGCCGTTTAATGTAGTCTATGCAGGTAAGCTCTCGGCATTTGATAGCTCCATCTTGAGTGGTGGCATGTAGACTTTTTGATAAATTTCACATACCATGGAGCTTGCAGTGATAACCTAATTGGACCACCTGCACCGGGAATTAAAATTGGTCCTCTTGTCGTAAACGAAGTGGTCGTGAGATTAAACGTGACGTTGAGTCTGATACGAATCTCTCGCGATTCAAGCTCGCAATCGACTGACTTCATAAATAAGGATTCTTGGGGAAAATGCGAAGCTCCATAACATTGCAGCCACACTCACGCTGCAGCTTCCTGTGCTCATGCATGACACACTTTCTGCTATTGCTCTTATGCTTTTTAAAATTATTTATCCATCCGACGACCACGCAGTGGTAGCCAGACAACCGTAGATTTTCGGAAATTGCAGCACGGTAAAAAGGAGCACTCGGAACTAACTCATGCACGACGTCCGTTTTTAAGCCTTTTCGCCCATACCCTTGGCGGTTGCATACCCTGTGTCAGCGGGCAATCCAAAAATGCACCAGGTCGAGGGTACGTCAGTTACTGGCTGGTTTGAGGTTATGCGAAAAAGGTCTATTAGCCCCGTGCGCGACCGAAAGCGTCGCTGTGGTCGGCCTTCCACGATTGGCCGAACGGTGACTATGACGTCGGAAAGGGGATTTATCATCGACGGAAATAAGAGGAATGAAAGAACTTTAATTTTGACGGTGTTGGCAGTGTTCCTTTGAGAGCGAAATGATTTCAAGCTTCCACCATGCTAATAACAAACACCATCGAACTTGTTCTTTGCAAGGTAATGACGTCACAAGGGGGAACCACAGGAGGGCGCCACCAAAACATCTCGCCGCTATATTAGCGGCGAGATGTTTTGGTGATTCTATTGAAAGGATTTACACGACACGTAACAAATAAGCACAGAAGCTTATAAATCTCGTTACTGGCATCAAACATCAATAGAGGGACGCCATATTTAAAGCCGGTGTTTGGAGCGCATGCTCAGAACGAGCCTACATTAGTAGGCAGCCAAGTCTGACGATCTTGATGGTGCGGAATGGACGTTGCAAAAGAACCATGGGAGCTCGCCGTCATCACGCACTTAGCAGCCGCGCACACAGCTATGGCCGACGGTGAATACTCCCTATACAGCGGATGAACGTCTGGAATGTTCAGGTTCGGCATCAGTGCATGCCTTCAAATTATTCCTCAATCACCCATCAGAAGGCAGCCATAGCTGTGTGCTTTGGCTACTCCTGAAGCTTTCTCTTCTCCAGATTAACCGTTTTAGTCATAGAATGAATAGCATTGTTTCTAACAAGCAGACAGCAGTCAGTCTCAGCGAATAGTTCTCCATCTAACTCAGTACCGGTAACTTCAGGTACACTCTAAGAAATGCCTGGGTGTCTACTTACCCGCAAAACACTCTAAGAGCCAATCTCTGCGATCTACGAAATTAGCTCAGCGAATGATCAGGCGGAACATCCGTTTAGACTTAAAATGAAGTCTGCGCTGTGGCAATACGCAATGCAGGCATGACGCTTTGCTTTGCGTAAAGGTACATTTAAGGGCTGTTTATACTCCGACGTTGAGCGCACTGAACGCAGCGTAGCGCAGAACGCGCGCCTTTTATTGGCCGGCAACCAGGAACTCGATATCTGCAACCAATAAGTACCTGCGCGCGCTGCGCTACGCGGCGCCCGACGACGTTACGTTGGAGTATAAATGTACCTTTATACTCCAACGTAACGTCGTCGGGCGCCGCGTAGCGCAGCGCGCGCAGGTACTTATTGGTTGCAGATATCGAGTTCCTGGTTGCCGGCCAATAAAAGGCGCGCGTTCTGCGCTACGCTGCGTTCAGTGCGCTCAACGTCGGAGTATAAACAGCCCTTAATGCCACAGCGCAGACTTCATTTTGGGGTATAAACGAATGTTCCGCCTGATCATTAGCTGAGCTGATTTCGTAGATCGCAGCGATCGGCTCTTTAAGTGTTTTGCGGGTAAGTAAACGTGCAGGCATTTTTAGAGTGTATCCCATAAGGCAGCGTTCTCGGCCCCCCTCCTCTTCTCATTTCTATTAACGATCTTCCTTCGATTAACTCCAATATTCGACTATTTGCGGATGACTGTTATATATAGAAAACGTATACATCTGACAGACAATTACATCCTCCAAAATGATTAACTTCAATATTCGACTATTTGCAGATGACTGTTATTTATAAAAAAAGTGTGCATCTGACAGACCATTACATCCTCCAAAATGACCGCGACGCTATAACTTTATGGTGCTCACAATGGCAGATGACCGTTAACTCGGACATGTGTAAACAAATGACCGTTACTACGAGCTCGAAAAAATGCTTCATCCAATATTCGTTACTAATGCAGCAACTAGAATGCGCTGTATTATAGAAATATGTGGGTGTTCATATTTCGGAAGCCTTGTCATGGAATCAACATATCGACAGCTTAGACAAGAGTACATTTGGCCTCCATATCAACAAAATTGCTAGAGCACAAAACAAAAATTCTCTCTAAACTAGAATATGCAAGTGTCGTTTGGCATATGCATAAAAATGATACACTCTAAGAAATGCCTGCACGTCTACTTACCCGCAAAACACTCGAAGAGCCAATCTCCGCGTTCTACGAAATCAGCTCAGCGAGTGATGAGGCGGAACATCCGTTTAGACCTAAAAATGAAGTCTGCGCTGTGGCATTACGCAATGCAAAGCGTAATGCTTGCATTGCGTAATGCCACAACGCAGACCTAATTTTGAGCTCTAAACAGAAGTTACGCCTCATCATTCGCTGAGCTGATTTCGTAGATCGCAGAGATTGGCTCTTCGAGTGTTTTGCGAAAATAAGTAGACGCGCAGGCATTTCTTAGAGTGTATATCTTCTAAATTAGAATATCTTCTGAACAAAGCAGCCCGGTTCATATCGAGCGGCTTTTCGCCTCTAACCAATGTCTCAACTTTAAAAACAAATCTGGAGCTTACTTCATTATCCACCAGGCGGACAATTAATCGAATATGTATTTTTAAGACGTATACTACAGTAACTCTTACTTCAAAAACAGCTACTGCTATTCCGCACATTATGTTTTGCCTCGAACCGATAATTCGAGTAAGATATCTCAATTCCGGTCACACACAAACTCTTTCCCGTTTTCTCCCCTCATACTGTCCATTACAGATGGAATGACTTGCCAGACGACACATTTTCTAACACAAGTCACGTTGAATTTAAAGAAATGTGCGAACGCTTATGGAATGATTACTTCGAAGTTGAAAATTAATATTGTAAAATGTGCCCGGCTGATCGCTCTTATTTTTTTTAATGTTGTTGTTTTTTGTTTGTTTGCCTTTGACTAGAAAATTAGTGTGGGCATGTTGTTCTGTGTAACGAATGTGTTTATGCCCCCCCCCCCCTTTCATAAATGTAAAGCAGGGATTTCCCCAGACCCCCCCTAGGGGGGGGGGGGGGGGTTTAGACCCCCCCTCGTTTTTCCGAAGGCACCCCCTTAATTCACAACGACTCCTATATTCGCAATGCCCTCCCCCCCCCCCCTTTAACCCCCCAAAAAAAATTTAGACACCCCCCCTGATTTCAATTCCTGGGGAAACCCCTGATGTAAAGGAATTAGCATGTACAGATTACTTGGGTGATGATAGTTATCGAGGCGGCAAGACTGACTTTCGGAAAGGGTCTATTAAAAAGACAGGCGATGGGATGAGCAAGCAGCCCGTTGTCCCGGGGCATTGTTTAGCATCCGGGCTTACCAAACCAGACAAGTTCAGAGGATGTCCAGCTGCCTCCACTCCCACGCGAAGCTGTCCCCTAAAGGTCTTCGCGTGTCCGCTGGACCGCTGCTCCAACGGAGAGGCGTGGCACGCCACGGCCCACCGCGATCTTGACGCTCCTGTCGTTATATAAAAGAAATGTTAGTCGCCCGATGTTCCCACTAACCAGCGTGCTGAAGGTGAACAGGACAAAAGGAAAGAGGATGACATCTCAGAGTGTGTCGATGACTGTGCCAGTGATGATGACGGCGGTCCTGGTGGCGATCGTGGTTCGGCCACTCTCGTGTCAACTGATGACGCCGAACGCAGAAGACGGTACGTCATAGTTTACTGCTTAGAAATGAACGTTTTTAAGCGTACCGTTTCCAAAAATAAGTAAGAAGTATAAGGCACAATGTTCCTTGCATCATTTCGTAAAGTTGTCGTGAAGTAAAGCCTAGGATGCGAGCAGCAAGACACTTTTGTATTGCAAAGTTGTCCCGTCTACACGAATAGTATCGCTTCTCATAGATCTCTATAGGTACGATCACTTACAATGTAACACTTTCTTAAAACAATTCGATATTCAACCCTCTCCAACTCTACAAACTTTTTTTTTTCTGTTGGTGAAAGTGTCTTTGTCATAGTGCAAGAAGAAAGATTCGCGACAGTACGGTTTCATACGGTTGTTTTATCAGACAGAGCGAAGTTAGTCTGCTTTGAAAGGTCGTTTGGTGTCTCCGCTGCAGAGAGTCAACTTGGCAAGTGCAGCACGACTGCGAACCTGGGCTCTCTGACGTGAATCACCCGCAATACTCATTCAGGTCGCGACGAGCAAGGCCGGCTCGAGCCCAGAAGTGATCTTCCTACGTAAGACTTGTACGTGACGCGTTAGAAGTAATGCGTTACTTGTACAATGCTGTTATTTTGCAGTAACGAAGTTATGACCTAGTTACTTTTCAAGAGAAGGAATGAATAACATATTTTCGTTACTTTTTGCTTTTATCACGTAACGCGTAGTGGTATTCAGTTACTTCTGCAGAGGAACGTGTGCAACACGAGTACCCATCTATAGTTCTCACAGCAGCTCGCGGCTGTAATTTGCACGCCAAGAAAACGCTGACGCGCACAAGGTATGTCATTATAGCCACAGTTATCCCTGAATGAATGCTTTGAAAAGTCAGAAAAATATTAACGATAACAAATATTGGAAGTGGCCGCTGCTGCATAAAAACAACACATTCCGAATAACGGGAAAATAACGCGTTACTCTCAAGCTGATGTAACGTAACACGTTCCTCTTGATTCGCAAGAACGAGTAACACACTTAGTTACTTTTCCAGCAACGAGTAACGGTTTTAGTTAACTCTAGTTCAGTTACGTGTACATGTGTGCAGCATACATGTGTACACCCCTGACCTGCAACACGATCACTACTCTATGCGTGACCTGGGCTCAGCCTCGGCCTCAACGACTGGTGCGCTTACGAAAGTAATGACATTTCAACCATTTCGGTGTTTAAAATCATCGCTGCCTGCTATGTGAAGCTCTATCTAAAATCCCAGGAAACGAATATTCGTCCTTCGGAAATGTTCACATAATCCGCGACAGGGGAGAAACGCTATCGCCCGAGCATCCTGTCAACGAATCTATAGCCAAGAAAGTAAATTTCGCGCCCAACTTGCACTCGGCACCAACATGGCGGCGCCCACGAAAATATTGGGGAATAGAGTACCGATGCTCGTCAGGTCACGTGATGTTAATTTAATATTTAAATGGAGCGGGGAAATTAATAAACACTGTTCTTCACTCACCGAGACGACAGTTTAATGTATTTAATAAATTTAAACCTCGCTCTTTATATACTGCATTCCATGAACGTTATACCTTTGAGGATAAAGGTGGCTGGTAATTCTTATTTTTCACGAAGAGCTTGTACTTGTGCTAATTTTACGTGCTCCAACCATATAGTGTATCACTGTTCTTCGGCCCTCTCAGTTGATGCTTGCTCCAAGGAAGCCGCTACCAGCAGCTCCATCAGCGAAGAGGACTTGGCCAAGGTGCAGACGCATGACCAATACATACGTGCATCAACCAACGCTTCCTTCAATTGTAATTAACGAATCCGCGCGAGCATATCTTGGATCATGTGGCTGTTCAACCACCACCGTAATTTCCGGACCATAATCCGCGCACTATATATATGTGAAATTTAACGCGATGCGGAATATCTACAGGAATGGACTAAACAATAATTTTGTTTTCCCTGATTGTTCATTATGATTTGTGCATGACAGAGCGTATTAATTATGGCTTTTGTAAAATACAAGCCAGTTTGTGAGCTAATAAAGCAGTCATTTGTCAATATCTGTTATGTTTGATAATCGTTTACGCGCAGACTATGTACCGATAAGGTGGCTAAACCTCAAGAAAAACCTTTTTTTTTTTTTGCTACAAAAATTTGCTTTTGCGGATTTTATATCGAGTGCAGAGTATAGTCTCGGAAAATAAGTTTGTTTTTTTGCCAAGATATGTGTAAAGCGAGGTTCATGCATCTCTCCTCATTACATCATCGAACGTCTCTATAAAATTGCCCTTAGCATGCCTAAATTTACTCTATTTATTTTTCAGGTCATGGAAATTGGAGAGAAGATAAAGGAAGAGGTATCCTTTTCCCCACACCATAGTATTTAAAAGCACCCTTACTATAATGCGAGAAAATGCCTCAAGGACAAACTGCAGTAAGAAAATATTCAAAACTATACTCTGTTTCACCTTGTGATGTACCGCAGGAAAGGCTGCAAGCGCGGGCTCCTTGCTCTGGGGCACATCTCGGCTTCACAAGCTCTCGTGACTTAAGAGCGGCTGCCAACGCTATGAGCTCGCGCTTCTAGCCTTCGCTGCGGTACAACATAAGGTGAAACGAAGTATAACAATGCACTGCGCAAAAAAAAAAAAAAAAAACACGTTTGACCAGTTTATTTTTTAGCTTTCGGTTATGAGGCGGAGATGATTTTATATAACGAACATCGCATTTCAAAGGCGCTAATCGCATATAGCGAATATCAAATATAGCTGCAACTGTTGTTGCGTTTTAAGTGTTCGACTATATTCTACAGCGATTCACATCCTTACGTCTAGGCTACGTGGGCTCATTTCCGCAGAATTATCTTCGTCCTGCCCAAAGCTCGTTGGTCCTGCCCTGACAAAAGGCACTTTCACTTTCATTCACGCTCATCCTGGATTTGCGTGCGCCAATCTGTGTACCGTGTCTTCGAACTATTTCTGCTTCCTAGGAGTGTAGCGAACATTCTGAGGTTTGAGTTTCACCAGGTTCGACTTTCTAGAGGCTTGCAACGCGAAGTTCGAGAAAAGTTCGACAGATGTCCTGCTCCTATCAGCATGCGTGGAAATTGAAAACGAACGGGCTCTACCTGGCGGGAGAGAGGTGCAATATTTATCGGGTCTATTGCTTCACCTTAACAAAATGACTAAAACTTTTTATTCTAGCTTTTATATTGCGTGAAAAAAAGCACTTCTGAAAAATCTGTTTTCTAAATGTCTTAGAAAGTTGAAGTCGAAGTCGGGCAACACTGTTCGAAAAGTCAAACTTCGTCGAATTTTGTCGTCATTTCGAAGATTCGCCGCACCAGTCGAACCTCAGGCTTGACAGAAGTTTGCCCCGACTTCTAGCTGTACTTCAAGCGCAGCTGACGCCCTTCGATGGCAATATTACGTGGCGGAGAAACAAAGAAATTGCGCCCTGTGGCGGTGAAAGCATGAAGCTGCAAGAAGGGGAGGGGATAAGGTGTCACGTGGTTAGGGTTTCTAATTCATTACATTATAATTTAGATTCATCATATAAACGCACGTTCTCGACCGGGAATAACACGTAAGAAACCTCTATTACGCAGCGCTTTCTCTGACAACCTGGCTGAATGTTGACGTTTCTGTACTTCTCTAGATGAAGGCTGACCCCGGAAGGACTATTCACAAAGGGACAGGACCAGACACGACGGGTCCCTTCGAAGAGAAAATCGTACGTAAGGCTCCGTAACTGTAAGCCGTTTCCCTTTACGACAAACCGAATCTGAGGCTACGGGCCATCCCAACCAATCCAGCTCTGCGAACGTACCACGTGAAGGACGTGCCCCGCGCATTTCGGCACATCTCTCGCTGATCAAGTGACACTCACAAGGCGTTAGATTGGCTTCGATGGCTCGTAGAGCCCTCTGCGGTCGACACTGTCGTTCCTGCTCAAGCAACTCTACCTTAGTGGGGTTTTGTTTATATATACGGGGTGCAAGTTTGTCTGCTCATTGCATACATTGTGCGTTTGTTTACCCTCCAAATTCTTTCACCTGCTTTTGTTTTGCCCAACGTTACTAAAACACTCAGTTGGGAAACTCACCCTTGAAATCTGGACCGCTGGCGTCCATCGAGACCGAGCTAAATACGATAACAGTGCCACCCTTCAGCGACGAGTTGAAACATGAAAGTTGCTTTATATGGCTGCTGCTAGAGTCACTGAATGTTCCCAGAGTACGAAAACTCCTAGGCTCGAGGTGCCAAGATGGTGGCTCAATCTTTTTTTCTTTACTGTGGTCACCATGAGCTTTTAGAAAGCACGTTTTTGCGTAAAAACAAACGAAAAAAAAACTTTTTTTTGTAGGAACGTTTATTTGAGATTAGCACAAAATAACAGGCGTGATGTTTTCTAAAAGCTTTAGTTAACAAGGTTTTGCGGAACAATTAATACTGTTTTTATACAACCATGTCTCAGAGGTGATTTCAGGTAGCGCGTCCCGACCTGGGCGCGTCCTAACCTTGGTGGTAATTCGCGGCTTGTCCGCCTGGGAGTCGGGGGTTGGCATCACTGAAACCCCTTCCACCATATATATGTCGGCGCCAAAATGGTCGATTAAAGCCACAATAGAAGAGTCACAGCAGACGATATCGAATGCTATACTCTCAAACCAATACAAGCATTCGTACAGTTCCCCGAGTGGCCGCTGCGGGAGAAATGGCGGCGTTGCGATCTACATTAGCTCGGTTCTCGATTACGGATCTGTGCCACTTTTTCAGAGCAGGCTCTATGGCAGTTTCCCAACTGAATGGTTCTACTTCTAGTAACGTTGGTTTCCCCCAACCAATGACGGCGGGAGCTCGGCTGCCTCTTCATCGTGCCTTCCCTTCGTGTTCTCCATGTTTCCCTCTAATTGGCGAAACGAACAAGACGGCCCCAAAAAGAACCACGACGAAAGCAGACATCTGAGGAGAACAACCAGCCTTCCCTTCAAAGCGGCAAGTGGTCCCTACCCGATCCCCCAACACGCCTCTAAACAAGCCGACTCGAACTGGTCTTGCCCTGGGGTCTATTCGAGTGAGAGAGACCCGCCCTCCCCCGCACCGAAACATCAGCCCTCCGTTACTCCTCTTCCCCTCTTCCCTATACCCCCGGGAGCGGACGCGACGGGGGCGCTGCCAACACCACGGAAGGACGCTCCTGCTGCTGCGCCTCCTCTCTTCTCTACCATCCCGAGTATGGCTGCAACCTCCGCGCCACCAACGCAATGCAAATGCGGACACCCTGAAAATCAGAGCGAATTGGCGCTGCAAAATTACCACCAACAATGCAGAGTGACAGAAATGATTCTGTATCACAACCTAATTCCACTGGTAAGAGAACTACTCCAACAGCTCCTGGGGAGCCAGACTTTCGTGGAACGCTACCATGGCGAACACCAACACACAATCTAAGACGCAACCCGGGACGACCCGGGAGGGGGCAGCGTGGTTTCTGCAATGGAATTGCAGAACCTTCGCCCGCAAGAAGGCAGAGTTTCTTCTCCGCTACCCAGCAGGGACAAGACCAGTGGTGCTGCTTCTGCAGGAGGCCCAAGTTCTGAACCTCTCGCTGCCCGGCTACGACACGTACACGCGACCCACCATCCCGCATCGCCAACGAACGCCGAACGGTTCGGGCGGCAAAGCGCCGCCGCACAGCGTCAATTACAGGGGCAACGCGGCGGTCCTAGTGGCTACCCGCATCCCGCACGACGAGCTCGACCTCCAGCGCTGGTGCACGCAACATCAAGAGGTTGTGGGCGTGGCCCTCCAACTCCCCCAATGTAAGGTCGTGGTGGTGTCGATATACGTCCGACCGTCGATCCGCAACAGCGTCACCATTGACTGGTCCTGGGTCGAAAACCTGCGGAAAATGCACCCTGATGCCCTCGTCGTCATCGGCGGCGACTTCAACACACGCCACACGTACTGGGGATCGAGGACCGACACATACCACGGTTCGAACCTCGTTAGCGCAATGAAGGACAACCACCTTAGCCTGCTCAACGATCCGGACTTACCAACGCGAGTTGGCCAGCACGCCCGCCAGGGCGACACCACGACCGACCTCACATGGACGAACCGGCGGCGGGCCCTCTTCTGGGAACTAGGAGCAGACACGTGGGGGAGCGACCACCTGCCCATCTTCATTCGTTTGCGCGGCCACAAGATAACGGCGCCGAAACGAACTACGAGCGTCGTCTGCTGGGACGCCTTCCGCGCAGAGCTGGAGCAAACACCCGTCACCACATCAGGCGGAGACCCGGAAACGCACAAACTGGCCCACCTCCTACGGACAATACACGACGCCAAAAGGTCATCTACCCAGCAATTTCAAGTAGCGGAGGACAAGCCGTCGCCGGACTTGCACCTGGCTAACCTGTGGCAACAACGCCTCGACGCGCTGTGTGCGTACAGAGAGAGAGGACGAACGCCCGGACTGCGATGTCGTCTGAACCTTATAACGGCTGAGGCGCGCGATTATGCAAATACACTCTCTACAGACAGATGGTGCGACCTTTGCTCCAGCTTCAACGGTAACATGAGCGGACCGCGCATATGGCACATCTTTCGCAATTGGCAGGGCAAAGCCAAGAGACGCACCGCGGCGCAGACAGCGGCTCTACGCATGCGAATCTCGGAGGAGCAGCTGGCGCTCCAGGCTGGGGCAGTGTTCTTCCCGCAGCCTGCGGCTTCACCGGATCCCACCATATACTCCCGAGATTCCGCGACACCGACCCAGATGATCGGAGATTATCAGGCATTGGATCTCCAAGCACCGGAGCAAGTCGACATGGACCAACCGTTTCAAATGGCCGAACTTCACGCAGCTTTAGCAAGGGCGAACGCCCGCAGCGCACCTGGCCCAGACCTGATAACCATCTCGGAACTGCGCAACCTCCCTGAACTCCACCTACAGCTTCTCCTTGACGCGATCAACAAGATTTGGACGACGGGCAACTTCCCGAGCTCCTGGCGCGAGTCCCTGGTGATACCGATCCCAAAACCGGGCAAGCCACCGAATGAGCTCACTAACCTCCGGCCAATTTCCCTTACCAGCAATCTGTGTAAACTCACTGAACGCATGGTCCTCGAGCGACTCATGTGGCATCTTGAGAAGAACTCCCCGCTCCACCCTCATCAACTAGGATTCCGCCACGGGATGAGCACGCAAGACATTCTCCTTATGTTGCGCCACCAGGTCCTTGACGCCTACTCGAAAGTGCAGACGAGAACGGTGGTGGCGGTGGACGTTCGCAAGGCCTTTGACACCGTCCCTCACGAGGCGGTCATCCAGAGCGCAGAGCTTGCCGGAGTGTGCGGCCACCTTCTCAATTTCGTTAAGAGTTTCCTGAACGACAGAACGTACAAGATCAAAACCGGGGACTACATCGGACCCGCTCAACCGAACAGGACCGGGGTACCGCAGGGCGCGGTCCTCTCGCCCACCCTCTTCAACCTGGTCATGGCAAGACTTCCCCCACTCCTTGAAGCGGTTCCGTCGCTGCACTTCGCCGTATACGCCGATGATGTCACCATCTGGGCAACAACGGGATCGGCGGGCGAACAGGAGCACACGCTTCAGCTTGGCCTCGACGTCATACAGGGCTTTCTTCGGAATGTGGGCATGACCGCCTCGGCCGAGAAGACCGAATACGTCGTGGTTTTAAATGGTCCCCACAAAAGACCGAAGCGGTCCGCAACCAAATCGCCCTCAGCATGGCCGGCCAAAGGATACGGCGAAAACCCTCCGTTCGGATCCTGGGAGCCTACATAGATCAAGATGGGAAAGGCACCACGTGGGTGACGAAAGTCGCCTCGCAGTGCAGATCCCTCCTCCGCCTCATCCGTAGAATCACACACCTCCAGTGGGGCACGCGGGAGAGAGAGACGCGCCAGCTCGTCACGGCGCTGCTTGAATCCCGTATCCTCTACGGCTATAACTATCACGTCCTCACGCCCAGGCAGGCGGAGCAACTCGAGAAACTCAATCGCGAAGCCATCCGCATTGTTACCGGACTGCCTAAGCACACGCCCCTCCGGGAGCTGTGCGCACATGGCGGCATGAACCTCCTGTCGGAACTCGCCGAACAGGCGCTCCTCGCCCAGAGAGACCGCCTCAGCAGCTCGACAGCTGGGCTTTCCATATTGGAGGAGCTCCGCGTGTCTCCCAGTCTGGACGTCCGCCCGGCAGACGCGCATTCGCCCCCTCCTTGGGCCGCCCCGGTCACGCTTACCGACGGAAAACCCCTCCCACGAAACATGGGACCTGGACCGAGTAACTCGGAGCGACGAAGACGCTTTGCCAAAGCGCACACACGTAGCGTTGCGCACAAATCACCGCCTACGCACACCATCATCTACACTGACATGGCGGAGACCTTGCTGTCGACTGCCGGCGACGACGGCGAAGGAGAGGACAGAACCCCCAAGCACGTCCAGGCGGTCGCGTGGGTCGACACCACCCATGGCATTCCGAACGCGGCTGCACTTTCGACCACTGAAGACGTCGACACTACGCAAGCGGAACTCATGGCACTTCTCCGAGCATCCCAGTGGGTTCTTCAAACTTTTGCACCAACAGACATCCCACACAGGCTCCTACTGTTCACCGACTCGACCCGCGCGTACGAAACTTGCAGACGAGCGAGCGGGAGCCCCTCAACGTACACGGGAATAGTCGGCGAGTTGCTCGCCGCGTTCCTAGAACTTCGAAACAAGCTCAACATCCAAGCTACTATTTCCTGGGTGCCCGCGCATGCGGGCATCGACGGCAACGAGTGGGCCCACAGCGAGGCGCGAGCAGCAGTTCGCCAGATGGCATCCGCGCCGAACGCATTCCACAACTCAGCCGGCGAGGCAGCCGGCCCGGCCGACCCGTCTGTCGTCAAGGAAAGTGCTAAACAGCGAAGGCGGAGAACACTACGACACCTTCGGGAGGAGCGGGAGGAACGCCCGGACGAGCAGTTGCGTCCCGTTCCTCCGATGCCGAACGACCTACCGAGGAGCACGCAGACCCTCGTCCGCCGCCTCGCGACCAACACTGTCCTATCCCCGGCGCTGCGCCATAAGTTCTTCGGCGACGATCCCGACGAGGGGGCGTGTCGCCGGTGCGGGAAGACCGCGACGGCTGCCCATGTTGTCTGGGAGTGCGAGCGCCACGCTCGCCTTCGGAAAAAGAAACTGGAGGAACTCCCAGACGAGATCCGTCCGGCGAGGTATGTCGATTGGATTCTGCCCACCAGTCATGACAAGACGATCGTGTCCCTGCTGTGGACAAAGCTGGCGGAGTTCGTCTACGACAACGACGGCCCCGGCGGACGACTTAGCAGCAGCCGAAGGCGCTGGGACCAACACCCACCCAGACCGCCGTGACAGCAATGGCAGATCCTTAGGCCCGCACCGATGCAGACGACAATGGTGCATTATATGTGTGTATGGTATATATATATACATATATCATATATATAACAGGGCAATAAAGTACGTTCTAACAACAACAACAACAACTCTAATGGACTACTTCCATAAACCCCTGCATGCAACACGGCGCGCGTTGCACTCTGGGAACTAGTTGGCCAGGGAGGAGAGTAGCATGGTTTCGGTTTCGATCGACACGTCGACAAGAGATTATACAGAGAGCGTGGACTATTAACGGCCGTTATCTCACGTGTTCTGGTCCCGAGAGCATTATTCTTGGTCTCTAAACTAACCGAAATGGCCGGACCTCGCAGCTGTAGCACAAGCCCGAGACGTATAGCTTGTCTTAACACATACTTGTTGTATTTTTGTACACGATCGAGCCTTTCTGTTAGCGTTTAGAGATATATGTGAACGAGCCAGTGCTGGGAATCTCGACGCTGCGTAGCTCAGGTATCTTGCTTGTGTACGAGTCAACAAGCTGTAACGACCAATAAGTTTGCATACATCGAGCTCCCACCTTTACAGCTGGTCAGGAAGATTGTTTGTTTAGCCTACGGCAGTGACGGACACCTCCTTTTCAGAGTGATATATACCATTCCATATAACCTTTACGTTAAATCTGAATTACTGTTAATGTTCTTGTTACTGTTGTGTTAAGTTTCTGTAATAGTGCAGCACCACAGGCCTCAGGTACTGGTCAATGGCCTTTCTGTGATGCTGCGACCCTCCAGGGTCGAATAAAGACTATATCTATCTATCTATCTATCATAGACGAAATATAATTTTTTTTTGCAATTACTGTTTTCAGGTGAAACTGGGAGGCGCCATTGAAAAGCTCAATTGGAACACCCTTCTTATCTCTTATCTGTACTGACCTGCAGCACTGCACGAAGCTAACTCCCCACTCGCTTGCATTCCACTAATATTCAACATCGCGTATGCGCATAAAGTTATCCTGCAATCATATAGGCACATGAGCACTTGTGTGAAGAATGTCGCACCGTTCGCCGCAAGTGCGCCGGACGGGCGTGAACCCCTAGGCGGTGTGCCAAACAAACGAAATTATTCAAAGCGCATTTGACGGTTGCTAATGGCCGTAATATATGATATGTGTTTGCTTTCTTCCTGACTGAGTAGGCTGAGATAATTTCAGACACACCGTTCAGACACAGATCTTGGTCGTCAGGAAAAGCTCATCCAAAAAGGCTTAGCGAGGAGTAGGGGACACTTGTTAGAGCCTCCGTCGTAGCTAAAATTATGTAGCTCAAAAAAAAAAAAAAAAACATAAAATTTGAGTGGGCGATATATGATGACACGAGGAAGACATCATAGTAACTTTTGTGCAGTAGTGATCAGGTCATACGTCAACGCTGGGCTCAACTTTGATACCCCTGTGAGGATGCGGTCTGCTTTTCGTCCAATGAAGTAACAAGAAGCGGACGTTTGGAAACAAAATACGTGTAAGGCTCAAGGTGACCAAATTTCAGTTGTAGTTCTCTGTATACTAGACTGGATTATTGAAAGTGAGCTCAAAGATGCACTGGGGGGGAGGTGACAGCCACGTCTTACTACGTTTGCATACGCACGCACAATATCTGGTGTTTCAGGAACCAAGGAAAGTGCCCCAGTCTTTGTTTTGTATCGCTCGAGAATGAGTGTATTCTACATTCGTGAAAAGTCAGAAAATCGAAAACGCAAGCGGCGCATTCGGTCACGGCGTGATAGCATGAAATGAAGCTGCTCAATCGAAACCGAAACTGAGTGGCCAACTATAGTTCCCAGAGTGCATTGCGTGGTATTTCGCCGCGATGGGGCGCGTCGGTTTTGGAATAAGTCCATTGGCTAGAAGCGAATGCAGTCCCCTACTAGCTTCAGCAGTCTTGGTAGATCTCGATGTATGTACTTGGTAGCCTTCGCAAATATCTTTAAGACGATTCTGCAGACGCAGAGTGGTATTTTCGCACCCACTTCACAGGGGGCTCACCTCTCCGGGCTTGTGTCAATGCCGTGGCAACGAGCGCCTGATTTTGTTGTAGGCATTCAATCAGCCTCTAGTCTAGACGCTTGGATGGGCGTGGCCGACGAGCTTCTAGAACCCGGTATTCCATCTCTCGCAGGTGTGGTTCGTCCGGTCTTTATCTTGAAGAGTGGCGTCGTACATATTCCACCGTTCCGGGGGGAACTCCGGTCGTCGTAGGCGCACAGTCAGGCGAAGGGAAGTATTCGCTCTGGGTGCCGCCGCAGAAGGAACAGAAGCAGGAACAGAAGCACAGAAGTGGCCGTTGACATACGTGCAAACAAAATAGTCCAGCAGGTAGCCGATGTTATCGGTAGACTTTTCCCTGATGGTTAGTCCTTCGGGAACAAGCTGTGGTGGAAGGAACGCCAGCCTATCCTAAATCCCCCACAGCTTTTTAAGTTGGTCATCAGTCTTGTACTTTTCCAAAAGGCCCAACTCCAGTTCCTTCAAAATATTTCTAAAAATTCGCAACTCAATGGTTGTTGTTGTTGTTGAAAACATTGTTTATTGATAAAGAGTGAGAGAAGGGAGGAAGGGTAGGGGGATAAAAGAGATGAAGAGAGGGTGGGTGCCCCTAGTCCAGGGCTCCAATCGCATCGATGACTACGCCGGCTCTACCCACAAGCAGCTTCTGCTTGTCGGCTTCCTCACTGCGCAGTCCTGCTTCCCACTCTTCTTTTTTGGGCTCCTCCAACGGGGTCAGACCAGGGATCCTCTTGCACACCCATGCCAAGTGATGGACGTCGGCCCAAGGTGCCCCGCAGAAGGGACAGCTCGCCGAATGAAAGCGCTCTGGGTACCAGGTGTGGAGTTTTGTCGGTGTAGTGACCGTGTCTGTCTGTAACCTTCGCCAAATAAACTCTTCTTTTTTGCTTAGAGTTTTGTGCGGTGCAGGAAATTCTTTCCTTACTTGTCGCAGAGTTGCCAAGTACTTGTTGTAAGGCATATCCGGCGCGGGTTCCACTGGACATGGATACGAGTCCCGGTAAAGAGCTGCTCGGGCCGCGGCGTTAGCCGCCTCGTTTCCTGTATGCCCCATGTGACCCGGGGCCCATATGAGATGCACTCCCATGTCTTGAACTTGAACTTTCTTCAATACGCGTAACGCTGGTCTTCCCAAAACGCCTCGAGCGTAATTTCTGCAGGCCTTCTGCGAATCGGTGATCACCGTGGCTCGGGGATTGCAGCTGACGGCGAGGGCAACGGCCGCCTCCTCCGCTTGTTTGTATGTTACAGTTTTGCTTCAGTTTCTCTTTCACATCATACCTTCAGGTAATCCTTCATTTCAAATACATTTACTACGCACAATGACGGAAAAATTTAATTTTTTAGCCATTAACTTTAAATATTAATCTGAACCCCAAGAAAACCCACGCATTAGTAATGAAGAGACATTGTGCCGATCATTTATGTGTGCGTGGTGGAAGCTTGAAATCATTACCCTCTCAAAGCGACACTGCCAAACACCGTCAAAATTCAAGTTCTTCCATTCCTCTTATTTTTGTCGATGAGAAATCCTTTCCTGACGTCATAGTCAGCATTCGGCCAATCATGGCCGGCCGACCACAGCGACGCTTTCGATCGCGCACGTCGCTAATAACTTTAGTTCACAGGAGGCAATCGGCACCGCACGAGACTGTTCGTGCTCTGCAAACGCAGAGCTCCAGCAAGGTCGTGGCACGTGCAGAAAGACTAAAGTTCCCTGGATGCATTGCGCCGGCGGTGGCGTACCCAAACTTGCGGGTGAAATCGGTCTATTAAATGCAGAGGTGCAAGCGAGCTGGACAAGAATGACGAAAACAATTCCTGGAGAAGGGGAACAAGGGGAACAAAGAACGAACACAAATCTCCAAACACAGCTAAGTGACTGGTGCGCGACTGAAGCTATCTGACTGGTCCTGGTAACGAACCAGGGACCTCTCCATTTCCAGTGGAGCGCTCTACCAACTGTGCTAACCAGGAGTTAGCTCAGTTGGTGGCCAACTGTGCTTTGGGTTTCTTCACCAAGCCTTCGGTGTTAAGTTCTGGCCGAGGTAATCTGTACTAGTGAGCGTGCTTCCCAGATAGTGGCGCTGCCATCGGACGCCGATGCCGTCACGACATTCCGTTGGAACTTCATAACTAACAACCAGGTGGCTTTTGGATATCGTTTAATTCAGTTTAAAATATGTTTTCTTGCTTTTTCTAACGAAATATTGATGTTTTTGAGGTTCTACTGCTACTTTCGTTGAAACAAAGAAATGAGCCCCAGAATTTGGTTTCGCACCCCTTTAAATCGGGCGGCGGCTTGCGCAACCTACCCAAAGCTTCTAACAAGTTTGGGCAGCGCCCCTGGCGAGCAAAATCGAATATTCTCTCGGACGCGTTTCGGTTGCGCGATGCAGCCAACGAGCTTGAGTGAACTTAGAGCAATAAACCAGCAGCCAAAAATGCCCCCCCCCCCCCCCCCCGGTTGCCGCCATCTTGCCCGTTTGCCACATTAGTGATTGCGTGACGTTAAGCTGGCTGTGCCTAGAGGTGGACCAGATGCGATTGGCCAGATCACGGTCAGCAGGGCGTGTTCCAAAATTTACTCCATCTCAGTCTAGGGTAAAGGTTCTGTACCTTGGCGTTCGATAACCCACCAGTTACGCTATCTGTCTTGTCACGTGACATGATCCGCCGGAGTAATTCGGATCCGTTCGAGTAAGATTGGAACACAGCCCCAGAGGGCCCATCTGCTGACCGTGATCTGGCCAATCTAATCTGGCCCACCTCTGGGCGCAGCCATCTTGACGTCACACGATCACTAATGTGGCAAACAAGCAAGATGGCGGGAACCGGGGGAGAGGATTTCCGCTGCAGGCCGTGGGTTCCGGTCTGCCGCTCAATGGAGGCAACGCTCGATGCAAGCATTACATGGGCGCGTCTTACGTAAAGCTCCTCGATGTGTTTGCCTTTATCAAGTGGTTCACGCAGCACCGCTTCCGTACGTTTTCTTACGTTACGTCACCGAAACCTCTCGAATGTCGCGTGCCAGGCTATCTCCTTGAATCTACAGCCACGCTCGATATGAAGCACCTATGTCTCGGTGACTGGTGGCGTAAGCAGACGTGAGCTTTCGTCCCGTAACCTAACGTAAGAAAACCGGGACCGTGTGAACCAGCCTTTAGTCTTACGCTCCCCCTGGCGGTGAGAAACAGGCCTATAGACCTTTCCAAAAAGAGCTCTCTGACCGCTGTCATTTTGTCATTTTGAGACTCGAGCGACCCCTATCAGCCAGAAATTTCTGCCACCCGCCTGAGCTGTGGAAACCCGGTCAGCGCGACTCCCCACCTGCATTGTGCATTCGGAGTTCGCCGGCTTTTCTTGGAAAGATTTTACTTTATTTGCCTGTTCGGGATGCTTACCCTTTTTGTGTTATCTTCCACTGTGAGAACCAGGGAATACCTAGGGTGCCTACATGTTTCCGCAGAAACATGTAGGCACCCTAGGAATACCTGGAACGGCTTGTTAGAAACAGCCTCTCAGCTGAGACTGGGACAAAGAAAGCACTGCCAAAGTCAGTGCACGAGCTGAGCGGGACTCGACCCGCGTCTTAAGACGCTCGCGCACCCGGCCTTTGCAGTGCTTTCTCTGACCCAGTCTCACACCCTAGTCTCAGCTAAGACGCTGTTCTAGCAAGCCGACCCAGGGCTCGTAGCCTGCTCGGCCTTCGCAAGAAACCAACAAAGAGAGCGAACGCCAAGCAGCCCGCGACGCGCCGTTCGACGTTCTGCGAGGATTATTTCCGTTAAGATAATCTCCGAAAAGCCTTCCCGGCTATGTTCCCGGTCTTCACGAAAAATAGCAGATAGGGTATGGGGACGGAATAGACACGTTCGTTTATTTGCTATGGTTTTGTGCAAAAAAGCAGCTCTCTTCAAAACGTGCCCCAAAACAAGATTCCGTACGATCGTCGTGAAGTGACTATCGTCGACACTGTATATTGGGTGTGCTCTGTTTTTTGAGACCTTTCTCAAATCTTATTCGGATAACGCGGCAATGTGGGGTACGTATGATGTTCGATTGATGAGACTCGCTGAATTTCATGTTGTGAGCGGGGAATACCCATACCTTTCGGCCATCTCGTGCGGTCAAATATTTTCGACAGTTAATGTAGATTGACACGGCTGAGTGTGTGCTGCCCTAAAAAAATCAACATAAAATGAAACAAAAATTCCAGTTGCATTCGT
>JABSTQ010003202.1:25000-28604 GCA_013358835.2 Ixodes persulcatus
ATACACGGTTTGAATAAAAGATCGCCCTATCACGAGGTTGCGGCGGAGAATCGTACATTTATTCTTGGATTTAAAAAGCACTGCCTTAGTTTTAGATGTGTTCATTTGCACCAAGTTACGTCACTCTATGTGTACAGTGATTCCAAAGTTCGGTTTGCGACTTGAGAAACAAACGTTTTGATTGATAAGTGCAGAAAAAAGAAATACTCTCATCGGCATAAATTACGAAGGTTACGTCGCTACTAATTTTAACGATGTCATTGACGTAAATATTAAAAATCAATGAACCCAGTTATACTTCCATGAGGAACACCGGCAGTAGAGGTAGTAGGCTGGAACACTGACGACGACATACTATTGACGAAATTGTAAGTATGAAGATATCAGTTCGAGTGTTATACCACAAAAACCGTAAAAATCAAGTATTTTTTTTTAAATTTTTTTTTTAAGTAGAGTAGTATGATTAATACGATCGAAGGCTTTGGAAAAGTTCCCCAAAACGCCTAGAGTAACATGGTTTTTTTTTGTTTTCAAATGATTTAAAGATTAGTTCTTTTTGTGTTAGTAGGGCAAGTTCGGTCGATCGTCCCTCACGAAAACTGTATTGTGGGGGAGTAAGAATAAAGAATTGACTACAAAAAGAAGCGATGCTGCCGTGCATGATTTGTTTTCAAGACACTTGGGAAAACACCAGTATACTAGAAATGGGGCTACAATTTGAGTGCTTATTTTTGTTTCCGCCTTTGGAAAGAACATCGAATTCGGCAATTTGCATACGGCGAGGAGAGGTTCCCGTTGGAGATAGAAAGATGATATATGAAGGAGAATACAGGTGATAATATGTCCAAAACGTATTTCAATGTGTACGTCGTCGATTTCAATACTTCTACTGCTCTGAATCAAATATGTTAAAACCTCGTGCTGTGGGAAATGTTCGCGACATAGTTGTTAAATGAGTTAGCGAGGTCTTTTCCGCGAAACGTGTCACCAATTTGCAATTTTGTGATGGTATCGTTTCCGGATGATCGATTTAAGGGTTGGTTAATTATTTTCTAACTCTGGTCCGCTCTTGACATCGTTCCTTCATTAAATATTGAGTGCAAATGGTTTCTCTTTGCTTGCCTGAGAATTTTAGTCAGTTGGTTTCTATGCCTCGAGTTTCTTTGAATCGTCAGCGTTCCTTGTAGTTAAAAATCCGCGGTACATAGCTTTTTTTGTTTGGGTATCATTTTGTAACATTTTTTAATAACCCACGGTTTATGATTTTTTTTTGACGGATTGGTTTATATTGGAAGATTTTGTTATAAGTATATACAACTAAAAAAAGTGTTAAGACGCAGACATACGCTTCATCAGCTGAAAATGAATTGTAAACTGGATTCCAGTTTACGTTACGAATATGAAACCTACACACTTCAGGTGTGAGAGAATTTATGTTTCTGAACATACGCGTGTTTACGGTTGCGTTGCTGCGATTATCAGTGGTGTTTGTGAACACGAATAATGGCAAATGATCGCTTATCGGGACGGAAATGACCGCACCAAACGTATTGCGTACATCAGCATTGCTGACAAAAAGATCAATAGGCGTATACATGAGACACCTGTAACACGTGTTGGTGAAGTAATGACGTTGATACAATCGTTCGATTCAATGGCACTTGCAAGTGAATATTGCCCACTTGAGGCTGTTACCATGTTAATATAAAAATATCCACCCACAAACGGTCTCTACCGGTTGACATTTGAAAAATCCAGCAACTTATCAAAATGATATTTAAAAAAAAATGTTTACGTTTTCTTGGTGGCAACCGTCGCGCCAAGTAGCTTTTATTAGTCTTGGACACACGTGTTCATTGACGTAGACTGAGGCATGTGTAGCGTTGCCTACATCTGAGGTCGACAACCGCTTCCTCCGCACTTATCGATTATAGAATTGCGCAAAGATAAGCGGGCATGGCGATGAACTGCCTGCCGGTACGCAATGACAGATGTCGATATCACAACACGGAGCAATCGGTTCGTCAATCAACTCGCCAATCTTCTTCGGTACTTCGGACAGATTTTCGTTTGACACCGGCGGAACGTTCTTGATGTCTATGTTGTGGCCAACGTTCATTCTGTTCAACATATTTTTTTTAATGTTTGCTTATTTTTTGCCAAGATGCGAATATGGACGTTTTTGTTTCTCAAACCCGCATGTTGTTCTTTTATTTTCACATCTCAGCCCTCATTTCCTGGAAATCTTCGTTGAAACAACTTCTCCCGAGCGTCAGATTTGAGTGGCAACAACTGGCTTTGTTACCTCACTAATACCCAAATCACACGGCAGCGTAAAGGTACCTTTAGCCCAGGTACCTGTCGTAAAGGGAGCTGGAGATCGTGATCACACGGCGCATAAAGGTCCCTTTCGCTAAGGGAGGTCCTGTGTTAAACGGAGCTCGCCGAGTTAACAGCTACAGGGAGTAGCCTCGGACCCACGAACTCAAAATAATATCACAGATATATAAATATATCTTGTTTAATGCATTATAACAAATTGAATATATATAAGTATCAAATTATGAAATGAGTGTGAATACAAATGTGATGGAATAATACAATAATGATGAACGCATACTCTAGCTAGCAGGTAGCAGCGGCGGCACGTGTAAAACAATGTCTGCTACGAACCCGAACGCGATGGACAACTGCGAGCTCTTTTTCGAGGTTGTAGACGAGTCTCCCGACTCTCCCGCCCAGGACCTTTTATCTTCGTCGTCGTCCATCCCTTTCGATCGTGTGACTGGCGTAACCGTGAGACTCCGTCGTGGTTCGTTTCTGCCGGGCACTATTTAGCTACTTCAGTGAGAACTTTGCAAGAAAATGGAGCTGCTAAACATAAAAAGGTCTCCCACCTCGCATTGCAAACTCGTAAACGCAGATGATTTAGGGCCAATGTCGCCAGACGGGTCGGACGTTTTAAAACAAGACTCATTTAAGTGCGCCCTTAGACTTAGAGAAAAAAGTAAAGTGCCGCAAAAGCAGACAGAAATAATATTTCGGTTTTAAATGTGATATTTCACATTTAATATTAAAAAAAAAAAAATACTGCGCGTCAAACCGATTTCGAGGAATACTTATTTATCACTTGCTCCTCTCGCGGTTAAGCTGGAATGCAATCGACATCAACCTAAAGGGCTCCGTTTATTTATCGTGTGATCAAGAACGCCGTTTACTACAGGTACCTTCAGCTAAGGGACCTAAGCTAAAGGTACCTTTACGCTGCCGTGTGAATTCGCAACTTTCAGCGATGGTGGTACCGCGTTGTGAGAATCGCGCACCCTAGCCCCTGGATGATTGGCCTCATAATAAATGGGCTTGCCTACACCTTCCTGGCGTGAAAAAATAACGTAAGGCTCTAATACTGCTTGTATATAGTAAAACTAGAATTACTTACGCAAAGCAGACCCAGCCTCGTACCGCTGTTCTACGACGATCATCCCGATGACAGCCATTTTGATAGGCACCACTGCGCCCCCTATACATAGGTTGCACTGACGTAATTTGGTCCTCCTTTCTGGTGGCCGAACTTCCTCGAGCGTAGCCTTTACTGTGCATATTC
>JABSTQ010003203.1:0-56272 GCA_013358835.2 Ixodes persulcatus
GCGACAGCAGATGAAACACGACGCTCGAGGCTCCTGAACTCTCTCCAAACAGTGTCATCGAGTCTGGATTCTCATTGAAGCGATCGACGTTGTCTCTCACCCACGTGAGCGCCAGTGCTTGGTCGTAAAGCCCCTTGTTGCCGGGTACGTCTTCTATTCCACCATATAGAAATCCAAAGACACCTAGCCTGTAGTTAATCGTGACGACGACGACATCTCCGTAAGCAGCCAAGACTGCGCCGTCGGGCGCTGAACCGGTGACTAGAGTTCCTCCAAATAGATAGACCATGACATTTAGCTTTTCCGACAAGTCCCGCCTTGGTGTCCAGATTTTCAGAAAAAGGCAGTCTTCGCTAATTCCAGAAGTTGCTAAAAAGAAAAAAAAAACAAGTAACTGAAATGGACATGAGTAGAGCTATTATTCGTTGCAGTCTAATAAAAGCAGTACAAGTTCTTTACGCAAAACCCTTCGCTATTAGCACTTCGGCAGAGCGAACGTCAGAGTTCAGGCGAGTAGACAGGAGGACACCATCAGTCATGGCGAGCAGAGAGCCTTGTAAAAGAGAACTGTCCTGTTTTTTTTTTTAACTTGCAACAGACCATAAGCGTAAAACTATGCTCTTTTTCTCTAACTTTGCATTTTCATTTTATTGCATCCTTCCCTACCGAGATACTCAGTATAACATTTTACTATCTGGATTACGCAACTAGAAATCTAACTGGAATTATTTCTGGAAAAATGAAATCCAGATTGCAGCAAAAGGAATAATTTCTGAAAACCTAAAATCCAGATAGAGTCCAAATAGATATCCAGTCACATAATCCGATAGAAAAAAGCTATTCAGGTTTTTCTTTTTGTTTTGTTTTTTGGTAGGGTCGTATTGTTGACACAAAGAGAGAGAGAGGTGTTAGCCGTGAGGTTTGGTCAAGTCGGATGCCCTGTACTAGGGTTAAGGGAAGGGGAAAAGAAAGTTACTCTGATGACATAGCACAGTGGTACTATTGTTATGGTGATTGGAGACGCGACGTGAGTGCATTAGACCAAATCTAAAACAATAACTTTTTTGTTTTTAAAATAACACCTTCTTGTTTCGCTCTTTTGTCGTGTGAAATCGAAACTACGAAGGGCAATAAAGGTACATATTGTTGTCCGATCACCTCACTGACGTTTTTGCTTTAAAGCCTAAAGGCTGAACTCCATGGGACGAATATGCTGCGAATAACCGACGAATTTTTCCAGGCGGCTTTTGCCCTGCGCGTGGAATCGACACAGTGGCTGCTACGTCGCAAAAAAAGCGAGCGTGCCGTCGGGCGGCGTTCGCCAGTTATCGTCACATAATTCGTTCCACGGAGTTCAACCTTACCTAATGTGCGATCTTTTTATTTTTTTTTTTTAAATGAAAAGGTTTTATTACACTTTATCATAGCAGGCCTGGGGAGAGATACTCCAAAATGTATTTGGGAATAAAATACTGAGAAAAATGTGTTTTAAGGGCCAAATAAAGATACTGGGATACATTCGTCTTTTATGAACCGGAATATCTCTGAGATACTTCTGCAAAAACGGCGAAAAAGTACACCGGAAGACAGATGCAGATACTTATACATATAAACTCGTTCCAGAACGGTGCTACTTTGGGAAGGTGTAGTCCGTAGCGAATGTGAATTGCAGTTTATGCTTGCTCTCCTCACGTGGTGCCATTTTATGCATTTCCCCTACCAGGAACAATTTATTTATCATTAATGCCGCTAAAAAAAACACGTCACTTCCATTGAACCACACAATTACAGGGCGGTAAAAACTGTGTACCACGCTTGACAAAAGGCGTCTGCCCAATTAGAACCCTGTTTTGCCGAGAAAGCGCATCTCAAACTGTTGTCTTAAAGGCTTCGGAGTCACCCATATTGTGAGGATATTCAACAACAGGGCCGTATACCTTTTCTCCACTCAACTCCTTTACCGCGTTCGCTATACTAGATCGGAAAGAGTGGAGGGCTTTGTGAGAGGAGGTGCCTTTGTTATTCTTGCAAGTAACCTTCTTAAACCGCAACTTTTTTTTCACTGTTGGTGACTGAGATGGATCATGTTAGAGGGCAGGTTCATTTTATAAATTCCGAAGCAAGTTGCCCAAACAGATTTTTTTATCCTTTAAATTATTTTAAGAAGGGCAACAAATGTGACGAGATACCTCACCTGGCAAATTATCGCTATACAAGCGATACATTGTAAATGTCTTTCACAACTGAGGTACAAATGCCTACTTTTTTCAAATGTATCTCGATACAGAGACACAGATACTCAAAAGTATCACTATAATACTATCGCGATACACGTGTATCGCGATACTGCAGAGCCCTATAAAATGTCAATTCATCTCAGAACAGTTCATAAGGGGAACTTCATGCCAATTTTATTTATTTTAAGATGCATTTCGCGAATGCTTTCCTCATGTCCAGATTCAGTTATGCTTGCACCGCATTTAATTGCTCGGCATGCACACATAATGTATCACCGACTGCAAGTAACGCCCAACGTTGAAGAAGAGCACAAGTTTGAAACCCGTACTCATTAGTTTTTCGCAGAGTTGCCCCATATAAATGGACCTTTACGAGTAATTTCGTTACTCGTGATACGCTACTTTCGCATCTCCCACGTACCAGACTTCGGATTTGAAATAGGAGCTTCTTTGCGTCAACGGCAGGAGTCTGCATGCACGCCGGGGCCAGCCGCGTGGCGTCGAGTGTGTTGTTCCAGGGTTCCGCGGGCTCTATCCTCCGGAACCGCCGCTGGCCCACGGACGCCCTGCCGTACGGGATTCCAGTGAAGCCGTGTACGCCCCTGTCCCTCAGGAGAACCCGTCGAAAGCCGCGCACCTTCCCCGTCGTCGTCGACACGATGGGTCCGCTAGAAAAAACGGCGGGGGCCGACCGTGGGACGGTCAGGAGTATAGCAAGAATAATCCTCCAGAGCATCATTCTAACCAGAAGCTTTCAACCACAGCGTATGATACTGCTGCGAGCTGGAAGAAATATTAGTTTTTGCTTTCACAGCTGGCGGTAACAGGGGCCTTTGAAACTCCAATGCTAGGCTATAGCTGTGAGCTAAACGCCGCAACAAAACGAAAACATTTTGATCGAGGGCATCGTTAGGGCTACGGAGTCCCATTTCTATGTGACGCGCGTGTGCGAGGTCGGAAGCACCACAGCTGCGCGAAAAAGAAAAACGTGGCATACACATGAACGTACCTCCCTCACATTGTGTTGGAGCAGCAATTTCAGGGATTGTGGGTGGTATCGCCTGGAGGGATTCATAATCTAAGTGCCACTGCGCACAGGTAAACACCATTACGCAATAATGTGAATTGGGTCAGAATGAAGCAGTTCCTTCTCAAGGAAACACCCTGCTTCAAATCAGGATGTCACAGCTTTCCCAAACCGGAACGCGAACCGAAAACCGGATCAAAACCGTTTTTTCTGACCTAACTGGAACGAATCCGACCGAAACTGAAATGAAATACTTGATATTGAACCTGAACCGGAACAAAGCCACAATCTCATGAGGTGGTTACCTGTTCACTGGGAAACGTTTCCACTTAATAAAACCTGAGCCGAATTTTATTTTGCGAGAGGGGCCGCGACGTCATTATTAAGGCGCTAGCGTCAGCGCCGCCGCGCTACCTAGCTAAACGGCAGCAACTTGGAAGCATCTAAATAAAGTGGAACAAAAAACAAATGTCACGTCGGTGTGCAGTACGACTTGGTGTCAACGCCAGGGCGTGCACCAAGAGGATAAAGTGATATTTTTTATGTTTTATTTTGTTGCTGCTAAACAATACACATCAAGAAAAAAAAAGACGAATATCAAAAAATAACAGTGACCTCTTTCTCGAAACGCTAAAAATGCATGAAATGCATTATTTAAGAAGTGATCATTTCAATTTTTATAGAAGACATAAAAGGTGTAATGGCAAAAACTTTATCTGTCGGATTTTATTTGTATCTTTTATATCAATAAACCACATTCCGCTGTAACTGTATTACAGCGAAATATTGCGTCCGCATTTTAAAAACCGGGATAAAATATCGCATTTGGAAGCTCTCTCAAACGACCACGCGACATCTTGAGGCAGCAGGAGCAAAAAATCGTCACGGTAGCCATGTAAAGAACTTGAACATATATTAAATTTTGTTCAATCTAGAAGTAGTATATTGGGAGTGATGAAAACATTGTTATTTATTCGCATTCTTGTTTTGGTTGGGCGCCACTGCATTACATGTTTGCGATGCAGTTTCGGTTTCAAACATATCCGCGTCTTCTGTCGTTTGGCGACCATCATAACCATGCCCCTCGTCCCGCCTTGTATCGCATTCGTTGTGAAATGGGGTTGTGGAACCTGGTTCTGGATTAGAATTAAAATGAAGCTTAAAGTGAAGCTTTAAAGAATTACAACTCCCCACCTCACAATGATCTCCCGAAATAATAGCCCCTCAGTTTCGCAAAGTCAAAGCTCCAGACCACCTACCAAATTTCTCTTTCCTGTCAGCTTTTCTTAATATTTCTCCTTAGTTTGTAAACATGTGTCACCCCAGTACCTCGTCACCCAGCGGGCTCAACGCCGCATACGCCCAAAGCTTTCGCCATCGAAGGCTCCTTGTCAATTTTAGGAGCTAGTAGACTTTCGCCTCTTCTAAGCACTCCCAAATTCAGACTCAAGCTCACCAGCCTCACCCTCCTACTGATGGCCTCCAAGCGCCGCGGTAGTCCCGCCTGCCTCTGTTTTGTCCGCCGGCCAGAAACACCATCTTCCGGGCTTCTTGCTTCCACACGGGGGAAACAGAAAAACGCTTGCCGACGTCGTCTTGTCCGGCTCCATTCATCTCTCTGTCCCCCTCTTTGCTCGCTCTAAACTTGTCGTCAGTCAGGCTCATGAGTCCATGCCTGTCATATTTCTTCTGGTTTTGACCTTTCAAGAAAGCCTCTCCTTCGCCCCGGTGCTTTTTATGCTTGGCGGAGGTGAGGAGGGCGGAAGGTCAGCATGTATAGAAGAGTCATTTAATTTTTATCTTCATTTCATTTATTTCGGCTCAGGAGAGACGGGTGCACGTTAGATAGGCCGAAGGCCCACACCAGATGGCCTGCAAACACCCGAACTAAAAAAGAAGAGGGGGGGGGGGGGGAGGGGTTTAGCAGCTTGGTCCTGACGACAGGAGGGGCCAAGCTGCATGAAGACATGGTGTGTGAGCTGGCTTTGCATGCCTGACTTACATCTTTTTGGAAATGTGCAAGGCTGGCCGATCTGGCACCAGACAGCGTTGAATAAGGGGCCCAAATACAGAGAGCAGTAATTGTTAAGGCATGTGTCCTTGCCACGCGGTGAATAAGGGGTGCTTGGCACGCGGTGAATAAAGGTTCCTTGACACGGCGGTGAATATGGGGCCCAAATACAGAGAGTAATTGTTTGAGTATGTGCCCTTCGCAATCAACGAGCAATATAACGAATGCTCAAAAGATGTGCAATGAGAAGGCAGCCAAGCAAGCGCCGTCATTGGTTGAGATCGTGGTGAAAGAAAGGCATGTGGGTGTATTTGGAGGGTAGACAAGCGCACGACGTGCGCAAAGAGCAGATGAACTTACACGCCGCATACAAAGTAATCTTGCTTTAGTGACAGCAGCCGACATCGCGCGTGAAAAAAAATATGTAAAGAAACATTAGCACAACCTCACCTTTCGCCAGAGGAGCATCTTTCCCTGGAGCTAGAAATATAAACACTATCTCAACAAACCCTCTTTTCCAAATTTGGTAATGTTCATTGGAGCTTGTGAGGCCCCCTTCTCTTACATTCCTACTATAGAATGCTTTCGCTCCTCCTGCAAGTCCTTGCCTTGGCCCATAAGCAGCCGGGTCGTCCTTAAAGTGCAAATATTTGAATTAAGTATTAGATAGAGATGTTAAAAAACAGCGCAAAAAGGACGGGGAAAAAATAAGGAGAAATACGGAACTTACGCTGACTAACTACCAAAGGTTTACTAGACCTTCCACACACGCACATTGGCACGCCCAAGCACATGCTCATCTTTCTCGTTCGACAGAGATAAATGCTAATAAACAACGCGTTCTCTGTGGACGTTGAAGAACTGTTTTACTCTGTACCGCATGATGAACTTTTTGTCACCGTCAGAGAAATGATTGAAGCATCGGGCACCGTTGTCTTCCAGAACACTTCTGGAATACACACTGACTCCTTTCTCGAGGTGCTTACTTGCTACCTAAACTCCACCCTCGTCTGCTATAAAGACAAGGTTCATTTGCAGATACGCGGTATTTGTATCGGGTCCAGTGTTGCACCGGTATTGTGCGAAATCTGTCTCGCGAAGTTCGACCGCACCGTTTCACAGGTTTTGACTGACGTCCCTCTTGCCAAAATCTTTAGATCTGTGAATGACTTTGTCGTATTTGTTAGCGTATACCCTCAAACTCGCCTGGACTCAGCCGCTTAGTCTGTCCGACAAGTTTTTGAGCAGTGCTCGAGCCACTTACCTTTCATGCTCGAGTTGCCGGTGGACCGTGAATTGCAGTTCTTGGACTTACGTTTGTCCTTCAATGGCTCCGACCAAATCTGTTGGATGTATTCGCCGCAAACCAAAAAGGCTATTTTGCGATTTGACTCGGCGCACTCTAAATGAGTAAAATGGGGTATCGCCAATTGATGCCTCTGCTCGGCTTTACAAAAGTCATGTGCCCACGCCGTACGTGAGAGCTTCGACCGTCAGCTTCATCACCTGGAACATTCGGGCTCCCTCCTTTTCTGGTGAGACGAGTGGCTGAGCCTCTGCTTAAGAAGATGAACAATCCTGACACGGCAACTAAGAAAAGGTTAAACAAGTTTGAAGTGCTGCCCTATGTTCTCAGGATCTGGCACAATCTGAAACGTGTAGGAGAAAACTTCAACGTCGACGCTGTCTTCAAGGCCCCCTGCGAACTCTTCAAACTGTGTGCGATGTCAAGCGGTACCAAACCTAGGAACAGTCCTGGTGATACGAGGCATGCCAAGCAGTTTGTGCATTGTGTCAAGGAAGTCGTCTACGAGATCCGTCTAAGCTATGGTAGAGTCTACTTGGGACAGACTGGTCGTTGTTTGAACAATAGGCTCCATGAGCACGCGGCCTCCCTCGGCAGTGGCCACAGCAGTGTCTTTCTCCTACTTTGTGCCCCGTCCTTTTTGCGCTGTTTCTTAATATATTGTTCAACCAACCAGCCCAGCAAGCCATCCTGTTAGGAACCATAAGTAGTCCATGCCTTCTTAGATGAATCTGACAGTTTTTAGGGAATTTTGTTTCGGAGAAGGCCTAGAAAATACAACGCTTATCTCGCTTGCTTTGAAAATTCTCGACCAATGAATACATGATGGAACTTGTAGAAAGGAACCCCAGGCTGCCTAAACAATGCTAACGCTACCCGTAAGGTGAAACACTGCGACAGCTGAGGTGTGACGTCGGAGCCGCTAAGGTGTCATTTCGGAGCAGATGGACTGAGTGAAGAGTACAGGTGCGAGCGCGCACAATAAAGTCCGCATAGGCTATTCCGTATTAAACCGAGTAACACACCGGACGAAGATTCCATAGCGTGTTCAAACCAATGAGGGTGTATTAAAGGGACACCGACAGGGTATTTATGCTCGCCGAGGTTTTTAGTTGTACGTGACATATGAGAGCCCAACTACGCAGAACAGAATTTGCGGCTCGAAATTCGGTTTCTTTCCGCCCGAAAACCGCCGATAAAGAACTGGCCGGTTCGAGTCTCGCTCACTCTCTTTTCCGTAGTCACGGGCCGTTTTTGTAAGGTATCGATGCGACCACCAAATTTAATCGAAGTCGTGGGTCATTAAAGGCACACAGTCAATATTAAAAATAGAAAAAAAATATGAAACCCATTTTATGCGGCTTCGAAAAAGCTGCAAATACGTTGATTGAAAAAAAAAGATAGCACAGACAACCGGAAGCTTTCTGTGCGTTCACTGCGTTGTTGCGCGTATCGTGGGACTAGCACTAGCGGATGGCAGCGGACGACGGGCGTTGGACTTCTACTTCAGAACTGTCGTTCACGGTACTGGCGAATTGTGTCTTTCTTCGAAAGAGAAATTTTGGACCGATCAAAAGAACTGATATTCATCCCGTACGACACGCCCGACCAGCAAGCCGATTGCACGAAGACGTCGCCGAGCCGTCGTCCCTTCTCGTGGCTGAAGACATCGCTCTTTTCGGCCATACAGTCTACCCGCTGCATAACTACGCATGATAGAGTTCCTTCAGTAGCTCAGTGGGAAGACGTCCGCTTCACACGCGGAGGGCACGGGTTCGATACCTGGTGTGGGTGTACCTTATTTTTTACTTTTTTTTTTGTCAAGAATTCTGAGCTGTTTACATTTCTTTTTTTACAATTATCACAGAAAAAAAAAAAATTTGTGGACGATACCCGCTGCACTAAATGGTATGGATTCCATTTTTGACACCTGCGAACTCAATGTATATCACCTTCCACAAAATGCAAGGAGCATATGAATCGGGTAGCGTCCGCTTTCCGAGCTTCGCGTAATGGTTCTACAGGAATTGCAGCCAGCGATTGATCCCGAACCGTTGATCTTTCGGAAACTTGTGCACTCTCGCATAACTCTGGCCACTTTCAGATGCAGGACATGTGAGGCAACTCTTCACGCAACATCTTGGGAATATTCTTTTCGGAGCGATCACGGGAATTCACCACGGCACTCGGGCACTCACTACTAATTGCCAATTAAATGTACAAACAACTCATCTTGAAATACAGAACAGCGAGCGGAACAAACATAACTGCAAAGGAATACTGGGAATACCACGGCGAGCGAACGCATTTCGTCTGCTACGGTGCTACGTGCGGAAAGAGGAGGAGAAAAAAAATAACCGCACGGTCGGGTGTAGCCACGTGACTTCCGCCACTCACGCTATCCTCTCCACTTCTCCGTTTCGGTTTCGGTTTCGCGCAGTTGCGTTTTTTGGCTTTATTGAAAAAGTACGTGACTCTGTAGCAAAATATTAATTGGGTAGTATTCCGACACCATAATGAATCGCCTGACAAAAAAGGAAAAAATAAATTTGGGGGGGTGTCAGTGTCCCTTTAAGTATAAAGCTTAATTTTACTGGACACAAACTAGGACTGCCTTATGGTAATTGAAGAACACTTGGAAAATTTTGCTTCGAAGTTAGAATTTAGGGAACGACGAAACTGCAAGAGTATGCATGAACCATTCCCTATCATTGGTATGGCTGCGTGGACATCCTATGCAATGTTATTGGACACCAACTGCTGTCGCCTTGTGGTCATTAAAGAACATTTCCAAAATCTCGCATTCAAGTTTCAAGCGGGGAGCTTCATCCAATTTCATGCCCGTGGTTTCGCCGGCTTAAAGGACACATGCAAAGAAAAAAAACATTTTTTTTAAACAGCTTAGATGGATAAAGGATATTATAAAACGATTTTACAACGAAGAAAAAACATTTTTAGAGCTATATTTGCGGCGCTATACGAATTTGTAGTTGGCGCCCGCTGGAGCCGCCGCTGGTCACGTGGTAGGCCCGCGCGCCGCCGCCCTGCGTCGCCGGAGCCGTAAAGCGACGCCGCCGCCGCACGCTGAGCGTTGTGCGAACGCCGCTTCAACGCGTTTCTCCACGCCGCCGTCGCCGCCGCCGCAGAAGTTCGTCTGGTTCGGGGCGCCGCCGCCGTCATCTGACCGGCGCACAGGTCGATCACGTCTGCTTGCGCTTTTTCAGGAGTTTCCTTTGGGCTCTAAGAGTTACTTATTCATCTTAGTTTTTTGTTATACTTCAAACAAAGATAAATAAGTTACTTTTAGAGGCCATAGGAAGCTTCCGAAAGAGCGCGAGCACCACGTGACAAATATGGGCCCGTCACGTGATAAATAAGGGCCACTTTTCCGCGGCGCCCGTGGGCGCCAACTACAAATTCGTATAGCGCCGTAAATATAGCTCTAAAAATTTTTTTTCTTCGTTGTAAAATCGTTTTATGACATCCTTTTTCCATCTAAGCTGTTTAAAAAAATGTTTTTTTTCTTTGCATGTGTCCTTTAACATCCACCTAGCTTTATTCCTTTTATGGCCCGAGAACCTTACTGGCATAATTATCACAAATGCTTTGTTTTTTATTGTTTCCATTATCAGTAATCTCATGTTTATGTTTCTATGTGCTGTCATGGTGTCACGTGACGTCACAGTGTTGCATGACGTCATGGCATCACGTGACTCATGTTGTCGCCTGACGTCGTAACATCGCACGGCGTCAATGGGCATCGTTGCTTGACTTGACAATATCACGTCATGGTGCCAGCTGGCACCAGGTAACAGGTGACGTGATGTGCGGCGTGACGTCAAAGTGTTGTCGAGTGGTGTGACGTCAATGTGGAATCTTTTAGCTCCCCCCCCCCTCCCCTTCCTAAATCCTCCAATTTGCTGGGGCCTCCTTTCTCCCCTCCCCTCATTCAGTATGTTTTCATGGGTGGGTCCCCCCCCCCCCCCCCCCCTTTCCGAATCAAAATCCTGGCTACGTGCCTGAATCACACAGAGTACCACCTCCTCTGGTTTCCCCTACTACCTCAGTAGCATTAGCATTGGTTACTGCACATCCTATAAGTATATAGGACTTCACTTCACCAGCGATTTCACATTAGAACAGTCGCATTAAAGAAATCGCACACTTGGGCATCTAAGACGTAACCTCAAACTCGCTTAACCAGAAATAAAGATGTTAGCCTACACTATCCCCATAATATCACAAATTGAATATGTATCATCAATACGGTCAGCATTTCAAAGTATTCTCACTAACGAAATGGAGGCATCCAAAACAGCAGTAAAGGCCAATCAACAAGCAGAAAGGAGGAAACTCTCCCTGAATTTCTCCTTTCCATTCGAGAAAAAGGAAGACCCTCCTCCTTTCTGCGAAGAGTAGCCCAAAGATTCGCTCCGGTGGGGAGGGGGGAAGAATGCGAAAGGGGACGGAGAGATGCAAAATGGGAGCCTGTTTTCGACCCGGCAGGAGACGATTCTGTAGGTCGACCATTAAGGTATGTTTTTTTTTTACAATTCTTCATTTACCATTTTCCTACAACACTTTTCTTGCAACCTAAACTTTCGCAAATACTGCTTCTTCATAAGATGTATTATCCCAACCTGCAGATGCAGATGAAAGCGACCCCTCTCAACACCCTCGAACAAGTTTCTGCCAGAGTTGACAATGTGTGCGAAATCCAACTCAATCATGCCTCATCTCTTTTTTACAGCGGAGCTGTTAAGGGTTGGTTCCCCAGGATGGTGTCCGGTACCAAAATCCTGTTGACACAAACCTACACAAACCTCTGGACAGCTACCGCCATCTATCAGCAACGGCGGCAAGCGCACAACCAGTCTGGTTGCCGCCGTCGCTCGTAGATGGCGGCAAGCTTTGCAGCTATCTGGAGTTCCTGTATAGGCTCCCTACGGGAGCCAGAGTTGCGCGTTCACCTCTGTAGCGCCGTCTTTCCTGCACGGCATGTTGTTCCCGCTCGTCACGTGACTGAATTTGGCGAATAGCGGCGCCGCGCGCATAGAGTGATATGCACAAGGTAAAGAGCGGACACTGCCATTGGCCCCAGCGGCCCAGATAGACCAGTGACAGGTAGCGCTCCTAGCGGGCGGCATTAAGCGAAATCTGATTCCGGTTCCGGTCAAGTTAGTTTCGGTTTTGGTTTGGGCGTTTTTGCTCCAGTTCTCCGGTACCCTTCTCTCTTTTTTTCATACCCGCCTCGCTTCTTGCTCGGCTCTCGGGAGCTCCTCGACTCCCGAAGCCGCTGTTTTTTTGTGTTTTTTTAAATATTGACAGACTCTTATTTTAGTTTTTACAATAGAATCCGTGCAAAATGTGTCATACAATATTTCGACTTACTTCACAAAACAGAGGTGTTGTTCTTGTTCTTTTTCTATTGTAAAACATTGAAGTTACACAATCGCCACATTGACTCCTGGCTGGGGGAACATTTTGGGGTCAACAACAGTAAGTGGTTCGAAAACATTTTATTGGACTACATTTATGTATACATGATTTACATCAAAAGCTCGGTATGTTTTATACGAAACAGGTACTCACAAAAATAAATGAATATGAAGGAGTTCGGCATATTGTACACTTTGTAATAGATTCTTAGCGGAACCAAGTTAACAAAAACTTTCCACACAGAACATGCTGAATGATCCATTCACTTCCACGCCGACTTGGGCACGGGAAGTAAGGGCAGAAGTAAATAGGACATCGCTATCATTACCAGTCATAAGAGTATAATAAGAGTGCGAAACACACACCGGATAGTACAAATTCCCGATTTCCGGCTAATATAAAAAAAACACCAATTTGCATAGCCTCAAACTGACTGCGGGCGAGCGATTACCAAACAATGAGGACTTTATTCGAAATCTGACAAGATTCAACGTCCCTAAACATTCCCCGAAATTGTTCAGGAAAGAAGTATGGCTTCAGAAAAAAGCGGCTAAAAAATTATGGACTGTGAATCCAAAAGTGGATACATTTTCTTCCGAATATTTTAGCCTCTATACACTATTTTCTATGGAAATTCTATAGAAAGTGGATAAATATTTTTGTTAGGGTGCCGTAATACACATTTGCTGGAAAAAGGAGAGACAAATGTTTGTAGTGCAGTTTGCACCCCCCAATTAATAAGTACTTTCTGTTTCTGGTTTGGCAATCGCCTCCGTTAATACACTATTAACAGTTAAACCTGTGTAGTTGCTCACCAGCCAGTGAAGTGTGCAACCGAACTTTGTCCAAATTCCGTTAAGTAGTCAAACATGTGAACACAAGCGTATTCTGCAAAACATTTTTAAAAACCTTTTGTGGCACTCCTCTAAGCAAAGGCTAAAACCACCCAGACCTCAAAGTCTGCGATACAAGGCGGCACACACTCCTCGAACATGTGCCACACTCTCTATTATGGGAAGAAATTGATTTTCTAGTTGCTGAATGAAATTAATTGAAGCGCATGATGGTACTACAGTTCCCGAAGAGTTTTCCAGGCACGTGGTATGCTTAAGCACAAGAAGGTACTGGTGAGGCCTGGTCAAGTTATCAGACTCATTCCCATAGCAGCTTAGAACAGACACAGCTGTGGGTTGTCTGTTCAAGCAAAAGCTTGATCAAATAGCCCCAAACGTAATAGGTGGACGAGTCATCAATTATGTTAGACCTGATGTCTGATGCAGGCTCAGAAATATTTTCTAGTAGCGGGAAGTTTTGAATTGGAAGACATTCCAGATTGTCTGAAATCAAACTTTCATGGTGCGAAGATATTGGCAACTCCCTGGAGTTTAGCCTTTTCATCCTCTACGTTTTCATTGTTCGAAAGTTTAAACATTTTCTTTATCCCTATGTGTTTTAGTCCTGAGGTAAACTAATGCACCTTTGGGTTTGTCTTGCAGCCCAGCATATGTCATATATAGCTCCAAAAAGTTTCTCAAGTGGGTCTTGCTGCAGGCGTCGTGTAAGTAGGAACTTAAAGTCATGGCTGTTCGAAAGCTGATCCCAGAGCATGAGGACACTTTTTTTAATAACTTGTCTTCCTATGATGGCTTGTGGCTGACTCTTACTTTGGAACTGCCATGCTGAAATCCATCCGAGTTGCTGGAGAAGGAAATCTAGTATTTTAGATTCTCCCTTAAGAATGGCATGACGCAACTTCTGCCCTGACTTTTTGAATTGTGAGCTATTTAGACAATCAAAAAGTATGTACTTCCTATCACATAAATAGCCTATAGCCATGGCTGCCTCAGGAAGCTCCTTGGCATAAACAAGGGATATGATTGCAAGAAAGAGTGAGGCACTCAGTATCTGTGCGGCACAATTTCCTACCATGTTACTGAAAGGTTTTTTTTAAAAATGTGTCTCTCAGTAAGTTTCGGAGCCAATTACAAGCTCATCTCAAGGGTAGAACGATAAAGTTTAACAATATGGAACCACTCAATGGCCTCATTTCCAATGAAAACTTTGTGTGCTTGGAGATTGCTCTTGGTTGTTTTAGAGAGGCGCGGAACATAAAAGATAAAGTAAACATGTTCGGTGTCAACTTCAAAAAATGGTTTATCAACAAATACACCAACTTGGTTGGCCAAGCTTACGTTTGGAGCCCCCTAATCGCAGACCACAGCCTTTACTGTGAAGCCAACAGCCTTAAGCTCCCGAATGAGAGAAATGAGGAGACTGCGTTTAAGAGAAGACGTTGTTGGAGTGTGCCCAACAGTGTATGCAAGGGGCTAAACCCACCTCCTGAAATATTCCAGAGAGCGCAACAACCAAGGCTTTATCTGCTATGTTAGAGGTTCAGTTCAACACCGTCATCTGTAAATTCATGAAAACTTTCGTGTGCAGGGTCTTAAGCTAAGTAATTTTTTTAAAACAATCTCATCGAAAATCAAGATGCAGGCACGATCAAGTGCAGCCCGGCAGCCCGGCGGAAACAACAGCGCGAGAAGCTCAAACCGATCGGCTCCACAAATTCACGCCGAGCACGCAAGCACGCGGGCGGTCATGCGTCACCTTGGTTGATGCAAAGTCGACCGAACATGATGCAGCAGAAAGCACAGACGGACGGCACGCACGGCACGGACGAACGACGCACGGACGAGCAGAGGCCATGCAGAATGATGCAGAGGCGACCGTTGGAGGCGACGGCGTGCAGGCAAGCAGGCCATGGCAGGCGCCATTCATCACGTGGTTGTTTACGTATTTGATTAAAACTAATTAGTCGTTTTAAGTACTTTAAAAATTTCTAAAGAATGACAATTTAAAAAAAAATATGTACTTCTTACAGAAATAGTTCTCAATATTTTAACCAAAGTACAGAAAAGCGCCACGTAACGGAGGGCATTAACCGCACAATCCGGGCCGCGAATCGGCTTCTTTGTCCTCAATTTACGTTTACTATGTTACTCTATGCCGCGCGTTCGAGGCGCGCGGCGCGCTCAAAAGCAGGGGAACGTACGCCGGGGCGCGTGCAACGTCTACGTTCCTGCACGGCACTTGATCCGGCTCCTCACGTGATCGAATCTCAGTGAATAGCGGCGCGGCGGCACATGGAAAACAGACGCGCAACTCTGGCTCCCGTAGGGAGCCTATAGGGAGTATTTACTAGACGCCATATTTGTGGGTGCTGTTTAGAGCGCATGCTCAGAACGAGCTCACATCAATAGGCTGCTTAGACCGGCACTCTTGACGGTGCAGAATGCACGTTGCAAAAGAACTGTGGAAGCTCGCCACCAGCACGCGGTCAGCATTCACGCACACAGTTATGGCCGCCAGTGAATACTCCCTATACAGAAACTCTACAACTATCGTAGAAGAATAGATACTTGGGCGCGTTGGAGGGAATTTATCGTAGGAAACAACGCAAAAAACAGACGAGGACAAAGAAACACACGTGACGAGCGCAGCGCTCGTCACGTGTTTTTCTTCGTCCTCGTCTGTTTTGCGCGCTGTTTTCTACGCTCTGATCAGTTTCGGTTTGGACTCAGGATGGGTTGGCCGCGTGCCCTTTCCGGAAAAGACTGGGTGCGGAAGGAGCGGCGACGTACGCAGCAGCGCGAATGGGTCCGCAACCGACGCGAAGCCGCTGTCACCTCGACTTCCACTGCGTCCATCGCTTCAGACTCCCTTGCGAAGAAGAGCACATCGCTTGCCTAGAAAGCCGCCGCCGAGAACAGAACCAGCGATGCAAACGGCGCCGGCGGGTCAACGTCACGGACGATGATCCTGCCACGGAGGCCAAGCGCAAGCGCGAAGCCCGGCGACGACAGCACTCCATGCCGGCTGAACAGTTCCCGGGTGCGACGGCGAGGTTCCGGAGGGAGTTCGTGGAGAATCCGTTTGGCGTCACGTGCGCCATGTGCGACCGACTCTGGTTCGCCGGAGACATCCACGATCGGCGGCGTGTCAGACGAGAAGAAACGGAAAACGGACGCGTGGGCGTTGCGGCAGTGTATCAAGTCGGCGGACGTCTACAAAGAACCGGCGTGCAGAACGTGCCGAGATTCTCTGCTCAAGGGACGCGGTGCCCCTGTTCGCGACCGTGAACGGCTACAATTGTACCCACCCGTACCGGAGCACCTTGCGAGGTTGAATGTGGTGAGGAACGACTAGTGGCGCCTCGACTCCCGTTCATGAGCCTTCGGCGCTTGACGGGGTATAACAAAGACGACCCGGGACAGTACGGTTGTCACATAACCATTTACCCAATCACGCTTTAATCCTTACATTTATATATACTTCGTTTCCACCATAGTAGAACTTCGCTGGTCGTCCTTCTTCACGAAAGTAGAAAGGCTGCAAGTTTTTTTTTTTTTTTTTTGAAGTTTAACACTACCTTTGCACTTGCGAAATGGAATATCTCGCAAAATAATATTGTTACAAAAACTATACCACCACTACATTTCAAGAAATGCTCACTGTCATTGTTAATCCTAGTAATAGACTTAAAAATGTAATGTGTAATTTTGCTGCTGTTTTAATGGTATGCCTGTGGGGTCTTTTTTTTACTGTTTTTGTTATATTTTTAGAAATTTTTGGAATTGTATTTATACCCTTTCTTTCGCAATATGCAGAAACAGGTACTTGAGATATATACTAAATAAATAAAATAACAGATGCCACACTGCAGTGAATTGCTAGAGCATCTGAACATGCATGTGGAAAAAACAGATGTGTTGCATACAGCTTCACACTTTGCCAATTGAGTCTTTTCTACAAGATCTACAAAACTAAACACTAATGCACACTCTTTTCCAACCTTGGGGCAACGTTACTTGCTGCTTGCGAGGCCACCACCCATCCACCTCCAAATGCAGAACACTTCCACTACTTCTGCACGCTGCCCTTCCATTGGGTCGTGGGAACTTCACAGTTTCCTGAAATTAGTGCCATAGACTTAGATCATCAGCATGGTCGACATTACAAAACATATTCACCAAGAGGGAACTCCTCGGTGTATTACTGGGTGTAATCAGTGCACACAACTTCACAAGTTCCTTTACATTCATTTATTTCCCATTAGAGTATCCATACATTACACTAGGGGTGATCCTACAGAAAACTAGACTTATTTAAGTAATACGAGCAACATATTCAAAGATGCACAAGTCCGAATACTCAGTGTCATAGACGAGATGATGGCTCCTGCACCAAAGAAAGCAAGTTAAAACTGTTGGTTAGTGCAGTAGAAAATGTAAAATGTAGTACACAATGTATCTGTGTAGATAATGTCTAACAATTAAGAAAAAAAGTAAGCTGAAGCTGCGACAGATGACGGAGTGGTTACAATGTTGTCAAGGTTAGTGTGGAAAACTAGGACGACCTCCTAGTAGTCTTCTTTTGGTTAGTGAGCGCAAACAGTGCTGAATTGCGATATGTATGCCCATACTAGAAACATGAGGGATTGAAATTTACCCTCAAGGAAACACCAAAAGCTAAAATAAAAGAAAAAAAGTTTCTGTGGCCTCCAGAAGTGTGAGTGGTAAAATATATAAATGTTAATGAATATGAAATGGGACCAAAAAATGAAAATAATGCTCGCACGGTGCACGGTATCGACATATTTTGCACCAGGCTATGTCACAATGCAGCTGATACTAAATAGCATGGAAAAAAGAAGGAATAGAACTGGAGATGCTGTCATGTATATGACTTGTCAATTCAATTCTTTCTGTGTTCTTTTTCTAAATTAGTGCTATTTCCAGTAACCTCCGTCGCATCTCACTGCCATCTTGGGATCACGTGACGCGCCTTCCATTAAGTAGCTTTGACTCATCGCTCTGTTCTCCCCTCCGTGCTTTGGCGAAGGCGTTTATTTTTTTTTTCGGCGTGTCTTAAAGTGCTTTTTTACTTTATTTTGTAAAATGTCGTTCAATGCTTATATATGGTGCATATATAAGCATTGGACGACACTTTACAAAATAAAGCGAGAAACACCGTAAAACACGCCAAACAAAAACAAATACAACGGCTTCGCCAAAGCACGGAGGAAAGAGCAGAGCGATGAGTTGAAGCTACAGTGATACCATATCTTCAATATGTGTACGCGTACAACATGGGAAGTTAATTTTGTAACAGGTTTTGGCTAATTTGATTGACGGCAATATTTCAGGAGGGATGAGACACAGGAATTAGCTATAGCCCTGGTGCACACTGAAGCAATTACTTATGACAACTTAAGTTTGCCCTCTGGTAGTGGTGGAACGTCCTAAATAAGTGGAAAATGTATAGTTATGATCGTGCATTTAGGTTACTAAAGGAAGGGGAAAAATAGTTCGCAAAAGGAGCAATTTCGAGTGTTTCGTGCAAGCATTGTGATTTGCTTTTATAACAAATCGAGAACAGTTGCTTTTGAGTGTATGGAGGAACTCTAAGAAACGCATAACCGGCGTTTAACTTGCATTTTATCTGATCGTAGGAATAATCCTGACGTCAGCATCAGGCAATTCGCCTGTTCATGATATTACTCCAAAATATGTTGATTAGATTGATCTGCTTATTTGTTAATTTAAAGAAACTGTTCATCGCGCTCGAACCTATGTCTGCGATCATCCAAGTGCTTTAGCAAATTTCTCGACACATACAATTCAATGAATTTATTTCACTTATTTCAGTCCAGACGTGGGAAGTGCCAAAATGAAATAACTCACAGACAGCGTGAGAGTGCTACATGTGATGCGAAAAGAAGGCATAGAAATCACCCGTACGTCAGGATATCTGATGCTCAAGGGATGCGGAGGTCAGGGTCACGTCAGGGACATGATCACGACCTCTGCACTTTGCAGAAGTCTCTTTTCCTGTGCAACGCTGTTATCCGTTACCAAAGCTTTGGCAGCGGAAACATCGCTGTGGGTTGGGATTGTAGGGACAAATGCTGCAGTGCAGGTAGCCTTCTTTTACCGCTGCGGGGGAGGCGTGTTTCTCGAACGTCAGGATGGCGTGCTTCGATGGAGTTTCTCTGCCGTCCTCTCAGAACATAATGCGTTTCACTGCAAAAGTGCCGGCACCTCTAAGTCCTTCAAGGATCTCTTCTTCACTCGTTTCCAGAAGTTCGTCCTCAGAAAGGACTCCATGGATAGTGTTGAGTGTTTATGAATAGTGCTGAGTGTTTACTCACCGAAACCTTCACATTAACAATGGTGAGCTTGAGTGATGCTAAGGAGTTTTGTGTCCACACCAACGAGAAGGTCTCCTAAGAGCACTGATGTGCTAGATCAGTGGTTCTCAAATGGGAGTCCGCGGATCCTTTAGGGTCCGCGAAGGCATTCTAAGGGTCCACGAAGCCCTCCCTCATCAGTCATGCCCGGCAATAAAAGTTGTCTTTTTCCAATTTCCGGGTGAGGTTTCACCTGTGCATGTCAATCAGAGACGTCTACTTCACACTAGCCCTTAGTTATAACCGTTTATTAAATCATTATCATAATTAACCTATACATTTTCCTTCCCTCATCACGAACGGAGTCCTCTATCATCTCTGCCGATCCGCAAGGGGTCCGGAAAACATCAAGGGTTCAGAACCACAGTGCTAGAGGGTGATTCATGCTTCTGAAAAATGTCAGCTGAACGTAAGGAGAAACACGAAGGGAGAAAAAAATAGGTGCAAACACAATCCTGGACTAGCAACCAGTTTACTGAATATTTTACACAACCATTAGTTTCATATCTCTGAGCTAATAGGTGTAGACGAAGAACAGGTTTATCTTCAGTAAATGGCTGCTAATCCAGCAGCTCTGATACGGTGGCTAGAAGGGGAGGCACCAGAATCGGCGACCGATAGAAGGAGCAGCCAGTCAGGATGCTGCACAGGCGCTGCTATTAACACCGAGAGGCGTCGTCCGCTGCAATTTGGGTGCTTTCTTAGTCTGCGAGTAAGTGACGTGTGCAATATGCGCTCCTTAGCGGGGCCCTGCAACAATTTTTTGACTGGTTCCTAACTTGCACTGAACGTAGTAACTTGGTAAAACTTTTCTGAAAATTCGCTTTAATAATTATAGGCAAACTAAAATTACAAATACAAGCAAAAAATAGCCTTTTTCATGACGTCCCTGGTACTGGCTTGCTTGGTCATTGGTAGAAGCGCAGCGACCGGCCAATCACCTGCGGCTTACATTTGATGGTCGCTCCTTCTGCAGTGCCGCATGCGCGTCGAACGGCTCGTTGCTTGCTTCAGCCTTCCACCGCGCTTGACGACATGAATTTACCGGGTCTGTCGGAGTTGGAGCTCCGAATCCTCGATAGAAGTGCGGAGCTGGGAGTAGTACCTTACGAGGACACTCCTCGTTAGCGTCCGGAGCGCTCTGCCGAAGCCTCTCAGCCTCAACTTGACGACGCTCAGCGGCTTCGGGCAACTTCAGGTGGGTCTCCTCAGGGTCTCCTGTGGCGCGAGGCCACACATACTTTCGTTTCTTGTAAAATGTACCGCCAGCGTCGTGCATCGTCTGCTAGGATCCGTGGGGGCGCCTGGGCAGGCCTGCGCTGCCTTTTCCACCGCTTGGTGGCGGGTAGGACGACGGGTCATCGGGCATTGTTGTTTTTTTTTTTCATACTTTCTAAACTGTATTTGTTTTTGTTTTTTCTCATTTAAATACTGAACAAAAAAGGCTCAAGGTACACCTAAGCACTTCTTATGAGTTGTGAATGCGAAAGCATGCATTCCGTTCCTCCGCTCTCTTATTGGGAGTTCTAGCTAGTCGTTTTTCAAGCCAACGATTCCGAAGTCACGAATGGTGCAGCTTGTCCGTTCCTTGAAACCGTACGTGAAATTTGATATATTTTAACAAATCATGAAATTGGCGCGACTGTGTAGACGATGCTGATGATTGTGTTTGACTGGTGGCGCCATTTTCTAGTAAACATGTGAAACATTCTGCAACGTGTAAATCCGCGGCGGCTCATGTTTCCGGCGTACGGCAGATGTAAACAAGACGGCCCACTTTCGTGTCAGTGAGCGCGCCACCTACCGTCGACATGACGCACTAGTGCGCCTCGGCTCACGAAGCAAGCTGCGCGATTCTGGCACCTCCCCCTCTATACTTTGTTTCAGCTTAGGTCCGAGCGCGGCCAATGTTATGAGCCGAAGGGCCAATCAAACAGCGAAAAAGGCAAATGTCATGGCTTGCTCCCTGCACCAGAGGACCAGCCGTCGTTCGCCAGTCTCTCTGTGCGTGCTCGTCCGTCGGCTTGTCCTATCAGTATCAAGCGAAATGAGTACGCCATGACGTTGCGCTTTTTGCGCCGTTTGATTGGCCCTTCCGCTCATAACATCGGCCGCGCTCGGACCTAAGGTGAAACGAAGTATAGACCAGCACGCGGCCCTGACGTCATGCAGCTGCGGTGGCGCTGTCGACGGTACTGCGCATGCGCAGACGCTTCACTTCGCGCGAATTTGGTTTCTGCGCACGCGCAGTGCCCACACCTGGTGTGGGCAAACGCGGGCTTGTTTGTAAATAGCGTGTTGGTCTATAGTCACTGTATTTCCGAGCATCTTTCTACAGAAGAAGCAGGCACCCCAGTGAATCTGAGGAGCTTACGCGAAGCGGAGACGAAACGAGGTAATGATTGCCAGTTGATCGTTGTGCGAAAGATACAATTAAAATCGCGCCTGCTTATTTTATGACATCAAGGCTCGACCCACCAATGACACTCGGCGGCTGCAAGCGGCTGCACGTAGTTCTATTTATGTTTTTTCGTTTAGTGTGGTTATGAAGACAGGTGATGGTGATATTTATATTCTCCAGGAAAAACTATGCCAGAAAGAATTAACTCATTTGTAAACCGTTTCAGCCTTTCTTTAACAAAAAAAAAAAAACATCATTTACAAAAATTAATAGAAAAAAATAGTCTGCCTATACATGGTTAAAGTCAGCAAGCAACGTGAGGAAACTGCCTACTTAACTCAAAAAAGTTAGTTTATAAATTATAATGAATATTCTAAGCCCTGCTATCCTCCCGGTGATAAAAGAAAAATATTTTTTACTCGTAGAATTCTTACTACTCAAGTAGCCGGTGCTTGATGAAACGGCGTTCGATGAAATGTCCGGACCCAGAAAATTATAATCTTTATTGGCTCAGGAGAGCTGCGGCATAGCTCGGAAACTTGCCGTGCCGAGTTTGGTGATTATGCGCTGATGTCCACAAGACAGGATAGTGCACCAAACGTATTGGATATGGGAATTAACACGTTATCTCTTGTTTGTTTTTTTCAGCTACTTCACGCATACATTTCCTGGGTGAAACGAAAAATATTAAAGAGATCGAACAGTTTAGTCGTTATCAAATGCGACTTGTTCGTGTGCAAAGATCCACAGCACACTATATAAACAATTAAATAATAATAAAACTCACCACAGTAACTATAAAAGGATATGAATACGCGAGTAGAGCCGTTTTTCCTCTCCTTTTTCAGTAATGAGCACGGAGACATGAAACGGACTGACGAACCCGTTGGACGAACACCACCACAAAACGGCCAATTTGTTTGTTTAGAGTGGTGACGAATTTGGATTGGACTGGATTGGACATATTTCCTTGGTAACAAATGACAATGATGATAATAAGGGCGGTTACCTTACCACGAATAATAGCAGCTTCTGTGGTTGTTTGCGCGTTGAATGTATAATCAATAACACACTTAGAACAAAGGGTCGAAAGACACTTCTTTTTTTTTCATTTCTTCTTCTTTTACACTTCATTTGAGCAGCGCGTCTTTCAAGTTTCTTTCGGCAGAAAGCCGGACGTAACGTAGATTTATTTGTGTTTCGGGACAATACGACACAAAGAAAGAGCACTACATCTCGCTTTATTTGGTTTCCATCGCGACAATTAGGTGGCCCCACCTTACGGCTCAGTGGACACTTGTGAGCAAGTGCAGGATCTCAACAAATGTAGACACCCACAGATCAACCGATCGCATGTGACTGTTTCGTGTTTTTCGTGCACGGGGGAGCTTGTGTGAGCGCATGATTGCTTCGTCAACTGCGGCGACAAATAAAAAAAGATTCATCGTAAGTTCCGTGAGTGGGCTTCGAACTGGAGCTCCGACCAAGTAACAAAACTAACGTTACGCGTTTTGGACGTAGTTGAAGGAAGGTGTGAAGGATAATACCTCTCGTGCTCGATAGTGTCCGGAAAAAAGCAAGGGGCTTGTTTGTAGTGGCGAGTAAAGATTTCGTGATTGTGACAGCGTCGACCTACCGCGGCGATCCCGTGAATGATATTCACGTGCGCATAGTTGCATAGCTTGGACGTCAACGGCTATTTTAGATTCTACCGGGTGGATCAAGGAGACGGCAGGCTCTTTAAATCGACCGCAAAATTCGGTTTCTTAACCTATCGCGCTACGACTTTGTACAGCGCTGCCCACAGATGGTGCATTTTTTTTGTAAAATTTGCAAAGAGCAAACTTACCTGAGCAAAAAGTAAAGAAAGAAAAAGGCTTCGCTCATATGGAAACGCAGCGACGCCACCGGTCTTCAAACAACACGGCTCCGTTTCGCACGGGAGACAAGAGATGGCGCAAGCGGTCACGACGCCTACTGCCGCCAACGAACGAGCAGACGACGCCGAGAGCCGGCGTATTTAGCAGACAAGGAACTGCGGTTGCTTGTTGTTACCGCGCCTGTATTTGTTTCTGCGACTGTCGCCGCCTGCGGAACGCGCGCTGCTTTTGAGTCGAAAAGATTGTCTGCTAAAGATGCTGGCTCTCGACGCCGTATGCTCGTTCGTTGGCGGCGTTCGTTGCGCCATCTCTTGTGTCCCGTGCGAAACGGCGCCGTGCTCTTTGAAGACCGGTGGCGTCGCTGCGTTTCCATAGGAGCTAAGCCTTTTTCTTTCTTTACTTTTTCCTCAGGTAAGTTTGCTCTTTGCAAATTTCACAAAAAAAATGCACCATCTGTGGGCAGCGCTGCACAAAGTCGTAGCGCGATAGGTTAAGAAACCGAATTTTGCGGTCGATTTAAAGAGCCTGCCGTCTCCTTGATCCACCCGGTAGAACCCAGGCGGTAAGGTAAGAAAACTATTTTCGCGTCCAACTTGTTACGATCACGTGACACTCCTATACAATTTGTTCAAACTGGTCTGTTTGGGCACCGACACACAGATTCACTGCTGTGGTTGATGACGTGGTCAAGTAATAAATATAAAGGATGGTACCAGCTGTTTCATGCTATGCCTCACGTCTTGCTTTAATTGTGTCACAAACAAACGCCTTATTGCATGCTTAGAAAAAAATCAGGCTCTCGAACTCCGAACTTTACGTCTCTAAAATTGACGTGGAACCGAATCCCAGGTTTGGTTCCATGTGCAAATATCCCTTTAATTTTGATGTCTATCAGAATTTACGTTTACTTTTTTTCTTATTTCGTCAACAAGCGACTCGGCTTTAAGATTAACAGCAAAACTAGAGAAACTATTATTTTAATTACTAAGTGTTTTATGCAGTACCAAGCTGATCTATGTTATGAAAGCCTGGCTTCAGGCTAAAATATAGTTATATTTTTCTAGGTCTAAAAAGTGGCGAATATTAATAAATCTTTGAACCAATCTTTATTTGCATAAGAACTCAAGTATGATTCATTTGATGAAGCTTCTTCACTGTCCAGAAGACTAGGACGTGTGCATCTTTGATTTCAAAATTAAGCGAGGATGCGTGCCTATACTCGGCGTCAACCTTTCTTGGCAATGCAGTGGAAGGTGCAGGCACGTCTTCCCTCTCCCATTTTGAGCGTTGAATAAAGCTGTGCGCGGGCTCTCCTCCTCTTCCCGGAAATGCCAAGAAAAGTTGTCACCGAGTATAGTGCTAAGAATAACAAACTGTCCGCGCTCGACGGCCGAGGCTCGCGGCGTCTTTAATTTCGCGTTATTCTGGCACAAGAAAGTTTCCCAGTCAGTTGTAAAGCATTGCACCACTTCAAAAAGCCAGTAGACACGAAAAACATAACAAGAAAACAGATTTCATTCGGGAACACTTTAAACATAGCGATGATGTTGCCCTTTAAAACCTTGCAAACCGTACCCCAACCGGGGTTGTTTTCGGCTCCCTGTCATGGCAACCGGAAGTGGCCAGTAGCATGTATACACTAAAGTAAAATTTGCCGCATAAACATTTGGTTTATGGTTCTTGCCATAAATAACTTCACCTCTATGGCTCTTATGTGTCAACAAATGTGATTCTACAATGAACAGTAAATGTTTCATATCCCACCGAACTAGTGTATCCCCAAAGGACGTGTCTCCCTTTATTAAGAATCCTAAGTTTTGGTGACAGAAATTGGACCTGAGAAGGAGTAGCAGAAACGACAAACTTACAATAAAAATTTGAAAAGTTTAATTTCTCGACAACATATAAGTAGACAACTATGAAAAATAAATTGAAATTACCTGTACTATTTTTGACGTACCGTAATATCCCGAAAGGTAGCCTGCCTAACAGCGAAAGCAAATCCGGTGCAAATATGGAATGGGCTGACTTTCGGTGTGCGATCAAAGAAAAATGTAAGAAATGCTAGTTTTAGGTTTTGTGACCTGCAAAACCCGTGATTGCAGGGATGGGCTGTGAACCTTCCCAGTCAGCAATGTTCACTCACCTCACGTCGGGGCTATGTAACACCATTCCTGCCGAGGTCACCACTGGCCAAAGCCCTGCAATTACTAGAAGTGGGCTACCTTTCGGTGTTTCTGACAAATAGTAAATCCTGCCAAAAATAGTGGTGGGTTATCATTCGCAGTGGGGCATCTCTCTGGATATTACGGTAGACCCCTGTCGCTGCAGCACAGTTTTCCCATCTGGCTATGAATATTTGTATTCCGGCATAATGATTTCTGGTGGCTGGTCCCTGAACAAATGGAGAGCTGCCTGGATCACTTGGTGATCCGAGGGAAATGTTTTTTCCTTCAAAATGCTCCTTCAGAAGGACAAAAAGGCGAATATCACTGACTAATGATTATAGTGTGGATGTGGGAGTATGTCCTTGAATTGACCAGAATTTATGTTTTGTCACATTTGTATAGTCCAAAAGCTTTTCGTTCAAAATTTTGTTTAGTCACCTATCAAAAAGGAGCTTTTGTAAAAACTGAGGTGATCTCCAAAAATACCTGTTTTACAAAAAAGAAAGAAATTGTACTGTATTATATAAACAGCCACTTCGCCCTTAACAAATCTATGTATAAATATTTAGGTGTCACATTGCCATCCAACTGTTCATGGAATGCTCATATGGATGACATGATTGTAAAGGCCAGAATAGTGCTGAACTTCATTCAATGAAATTTTAAATGTTCATTTGACACCTTAAAAGAAACAACTTAAATATTATGTGTTAGGAAAATTTTAGATTAAACATTGTGTCTTGGATACTGCACAAATATTCTTGACTGACAGACTAGAAAAGAAATCAAATTATGGTTGCTAGGTTCATTCTTGGAAGGAATAGGTGGAAAGATTGCTGGTATATGCTCTGACACCATCAATGGTATATTTTCGAAAAATGGTATGAGCATACCTGTGTCCAGTCCCATGAGCAGGTCAAAACCACGACATGAATCATCGCAAGACCGGAGCTATCAGCTCGAGTGCGCTTTCTCAGCACAGTTGTGTGAAGACTGGAAATACTACCACCATCACCAGGATCTCCCGGAAAAGACATGGACATAAGCAACTGACGTAGTAATTTATCAAGGGCAGTGCCGAGAAACAAATTAAATATTTAGACATAAAAAAATGTTTGTTCCAAAGCCCACAGTCACTGGGTAAGTGTGGCATTCTACTGCAACATGAACAAGACTGATGCTCTTACCCTGGAAATTGGGGTTGGGAGGCTGTGGTGATGGTATCTGCTGTTGCTTCTTGTTCTGCAGCCCATTGACCACTTGGTCCCTCAACATGTGATTGGGTAGTTGCATTGATGCACAATAACGTAAGTAAACCAGAAAAACTTGGACTGCCTCGCTCTCTTTGTCGGCAGCTAAAGAAACGAAAGCTCACTGCAATTATATTACACTTCAGTGTGAATTATACAGGTGCCAGACAGTTCCGTCAAAGGGAGAAAACTATGTCTTCAGTTTTTATTTCTGAAATGTTTGGAAGGTGTTTCACTCTTTTTTTTTAAGAACAATATTTTTGCTTTGTTTAATGCGGAGAGCAAGTCCTCTGCTTCTTGCGCAGGAGTTGCGATGACGTCAGAACGACGCCGAGCTCTGATTGGTTCTGATTGAATAGATAGTGGGCAGACCTCAATTCTGTATGCCTTGAGGTATACACACTCTTTTTTTTCAATCGGCCATTGCGGAGGGCAAGTTTGTCTGCTTCTTGCGCAGGGGGTAGCGGTGACGTCAGAACGCCGAGCCCTGATTGGCTGATCGCGACCCCCTATCTGAGCGTCGTCTGCTCCTTTGCAACGTCGTCTGCTCGCAACGTCGTCTGCGTCTGTCTTACCTTTCCTGCAACTTTCGGAAGTGCAGGTCTTTAAAAGCGAGCTCGACTTCGCCTTTCAGAGAGGGCAGACGAAATAGCTCGAGCGGTACGTTGTTTTTTTCTAACAACTAGCAGACGCGCATCAAGGAGAGAAGTCAAAGGACTCACTGGCGGGGTGTCCCGAGGTTTGTTTGCTAAGAACCGAGAGTGAGGGTGGTTAGTGTCCGCAAGCTCCTTCCCAAATCCTTTTTCCCTCCTTTCATGTGAGGCGAGACTCGGCGCAACATGCTCGGCGTCGGCGGGTTGGCGCGGTTGGCGCAGTAAACGTCGTCTGCTTTACGTCTGCTAGTCAAAGCGATGGCTGCTTTACCTCTCCTGCGTCTGTCGGAGATTCACCACTTTTTCACCGGCGAAAAGCGCGGCTTTCGAAGAAGGCGAAAGTAAATACCTTGAAGTATACGTACTTTCTTTTGAGGTGAAGGATTTCACTCTAGTTGCGAATGTCCAGGTGTCGTTTAAGAATTGTAGCTACGCGGTAAAGAAGACACTCTACGATAAAGATGACATTTAAGAGAGTCACTGTGAGTGGCCTCGCGGGGCCGCAAAGTGCCCTGCGAGGCACTTTACACGGCTCTAAATGGACTGTCCAAGACGGACCTTCCACAGCAGTGGTTGCAACGCCCCAAGAGCAGCATGCCGCGGCAGGTCGCTCGCTCAGGTAAGAGGTAAACACCATGTTCATCGCTATGTTAAAAGGTTTAGTTGCACGAGTTTCGTGATTGGTACCTCGCGTTTAATGACTTGTTCAGTGATAACCAGCTAAAGACAAATGACAGCCGATGTAGTGAGTGTAAATAAACAAATGCGGCTGTGCTATTGGTACTGTGAGCACATCATAGATCAAAAGTGCTCTATCGCTGCTTGTTGTCACAACTTTCTTGCTCGACTAAAAGGTGTTGTCAGTTAGTGTATTGGGGTATGTACGTGTGGCCTAAACCCAAGTGCAAAAGTTTGAAAACCTGTGGTAATCTGTGGAAGAGAATCCGAGCAAGATCGATCGAGCTACCCGAGTGGCGTCGAACGTATCGCGGAAGTTATGTCGTAGACTCGTTGACACCAAGAAGTATATATTGTTATAATGCATTTAAATGCAAAGGTGCAAGTGAGCTGGACAAGAATGAAGAAAATAATTCCTGGAGAAGGGGAACAAGAGGGACAAAGGACAAACACACATCTTTTCGAAGGACACGTTCTCGCCGGTGAAAAAGCGGTGAATCTCCGACAGACGCAGGTAAAGGTAAAGCAGCCATCGCTTTGACTAGCAGACGTAAAGTAGACGACGTTAACTGCGCCAACCACGCCAACCCGCCGACGCCGTTAAAGAGTGAGGAGTCTCGCCGCACACGAAAGGAGGGAAAAAGTATTTGAGAGGGAACTTGCGGACACTAACCACCCTCGCTCTCGGTCCTTAGCAAACAAACCTCGGCGCCTCGTGACACCTCACCAGTAAGTCCTTTGACTTCTCTTCTTGATGCGCGTCTGCTAGTTGTTAGACGAAAACAACGTACCGCTCGAGTTATTTCGTCTGCCCTCTCTGAAAGGCGAAGTCGAGCTCACTCGTAAAGACCTGCACTTCCGAAAGTCGCAAGAAAGGTAAGACAGACGCAGACGACGTTGCGAGCAGACGACGTTGCAAAGGAGCAGACGACGCTCAGAAAGGGGGTCGCGATCAGCCAATCAGGGCTCGGCGTTCTGACGTCACCGCTACCCCCTGTGCAAGAAGCAGACGAACTTGCCCTCCGCATACCTTTTTTTTATGTAGCACAAATGCCATTCCCTAAACTCGAAATCGGTAGAGCGGCTAGCAAAATCACATGCATAGATAGATTGGGCTTTATTGTGACCCAGAATTACAATGCTGTGAACAGATGTTGACAAGTGTGGATACTTTATTACCAACATGTGCTAGAAAAGTAACCAAAAGGTTATTTCGAACACTGGAAGACATTTCTAATCGGGAGATGTCATGCCTTGTGACACTGTCCCCCATCTCTGGCAATGCTCACCAAGTTTAGGCGATGTCGACGCAGGCCGGTTTGATAAATATCTTCATCGTGCCAGTGATCGCTACTATGTCTCTCGAAGATATGCGGAGCGTAAGTTTGTCAGCTTCTTTCGCAAGGGTTGTGGTAACGTCAGAACGCCGAGCTCTGATTGAAGGATAGGGGGTAGACCTCAAGGCGGCTTGCGCTTGCTTTGAGGTCTAACCACTATCCTTCAATCGGAGCTCGACATTTTGACGTCACCACAACCCTTGCAAAAAGTAGACGAACTTCCACTCTGCATAGGAGAGAAACACACTTATCATAGTATGGAAGAGTCCAGGAGCATTGATTAGACACTTTTAGAGGGTTATGCAATACTATCTACATCCAAAATGCCCGATGACGTCAAGGTAAGAAACTTTATTTTAATCAACCTTTCACAAACTGCCATAGAAACATAAACACCTGTGGGCCACACACGTTCAGTCTATCAAATAATGCTTCCAGATATCCTGGTACACTTGATGCTGCCTCTGAATCTGTATCTAAGCTCTTGAACAATTGCTAGACATGTTTGTCTGCCCAAGGCTCGAATCCAGTGCAGCTGCATACGTTTAACACGTGGTAGACCTCCAAAGCCATTCAGCACTGCCTATGCTCACTAACCGTGGAGGACGTACTAAGAGGCTGCTGTCATTTTCTTCAATATTCTCAACCTTTTAATCATCTTGCCAACTGTCGAAGCTTCAGCTTTGAGTAATCTTTCCCTTACTCCTTATTAAAATCAAATAATCTCGACATATCAGTGAGTACCATCGTTTCTCTTTGTGTTATAGTACATTAACCAACTTATATTTGCAATACCATAATCGGCACACTCCCAGCTCCTTGTGTTTCATGATTTGTGGGTATTTGACTATGTCGCGAGTGATGCTGCTGATGTAAATTTGTTTTTCCAAAATGCTACCCCACACTGTAAAGTGGCAGCAGGTTTTCTTGCTTAAAAATAAATAAATGGGTGGATTTTAAAAATTTGTATTACCTAATTACTGCCAGTTACATGCCGGGCATTTTTCTATGTCTGCTGCATACAGCCGACTATTGATCATTTATAGTTTGCGACAGGTTAAGAAACCAGTATATGCTCCGACTCCAGCTTGCACTCATTGCCTTCCGCCAGGCTCTGGCTAAACGCATGACAATCTGTTATCAAAGGCAGAGAGGTTGCACTCGAGTCAGAACAACTGGGTTCATAACGTGTCACAGACTTTAAGACGTCAATATGTTTCCCTTCTAATTTTATGTGAATGTGGCACTTCATGACCCGGCTGCTCATGGGCCAAGGCAAGGCCAGGCAGGAGGAGCGGGAGCATTCTTTAAGCAACAACGAACATTGCCAAGGTTACAAAAGAGAACTCGTTAAGATAGTGTCTATATTTGGAGCTCCATGAAAGAAACTCCTCTGACAAAAGGTAGGGTTGTGCTAATGTTTCTTTACATCTTTTTTCACACGCGCAGTCGGCTGCTGTCGCTCAAACAATAATCCTTTGTATGCGGCTTGCAAATTTATCTGATCTTTGCGCACCTCGTATTTGTTTACCTTCCAAATCCACCCACATGCTTTTTTTTACTACAATCTCGTTATGTTGTCAGCTGACTGCCGTACCCCTCCATGCATTCTCATGCACCAAGGACATTCTTAAGCAATTACTTTATTTTATATTTGGGCCTTTATTCACCGCGGTCTGGTGTCAGAGTGGTGAGCCTTCCACAGTTCGAAAAAGATATAAGTCAGGCTTGCAAAGCTAGCTCACACACCATGTCTTGGTGCCTTGCACTTTGAGGCCATTGGCTTGTGGTACGCTTGTTGATATGCGCGCTTACAATTCAGTGTGTGTGCATGTGTGTGTGTGTGGGGGGGGAGCCTAAAGTGAGTACTGTTAGAACAACTCTAGATGCCGTCTGTAGAGTATCTCAACCAGTTTATAATTCAGACGCACATCAGTTCCATTGTTGCCGAAAGAGGGAAACCATAAGTCCGAATTGACTTTTAGTTTGTACACTATAGAATTCAATGTCAACTTTCTGCACAGGTGAGCACTTGCTCCATACGCCGAATGAAAGTATAATGGGGCAGATATGATTTGCCGACACGTGCGTACGTAACAATACCATACACCAACTCGCTTAGCCTGTGTGTCGCGCAGTTTGGGATTCGGCAGCGGTCACGCATAGTGCGTACGAACACGCACGCAAGGAAAGCTGCGCCCCATGCCTGCAACTACGTAAACACAAGTGCGTTAACGTAGCCGGGCGTCAAGATGAAAAGGTGGAATTTGCACAGTACGGTTCGCACGTACAGGATTAATGGACCGCGTAATGCGCAGCCGTACGGCGGAGACAACACGTACGAGACATAAGAAACTCGCCCGCTATAAACCGCATGTAAGGGATTTGGTGAGCGACGAGACAAGCGACGGCGACCCGCTTCGCTGTCACTTGGTCAGTCGCGTGACAAGGCAAACCGCATGAAAGCGACGGCAGCAAGTGACCAAGACGATTAGCGACGTTTTCTAGAAATCCAAAAACCGAGCGACGCGACGAGCGGCAGTGGGAAATCTCCGTCACTGCTCGCTGACTCTCGTCACTTGCGTTGTCGCTTGTCTCGTCGCTCGCAAAATCGCCTACATGCGGTTCAGCCCATGGCGAGCTCGAGTGACGCTTGACAAGGCGCCCCAGTAGCAATAAGGACTCGGGCATACGCCGCAAACAACTAACGATGCAGTGCCGCGATGCAAAGAATAACGAGGACGTGGGTCTGTCATTTAGCGATCAGGAAAGAGGCTTTATTTCCATAACGTAAGTTATGGCAATAAAGCCTCTTGCTCTACCGGGGTTGTAAGCAGAAAGTAGCTGTCGTAGCTCGATGGCCGCGCTTTGCAAGCTGCGTGCATGTTACTTACTGTTGGACCGTCGATCGCCTCCAAATTCGCCAGAGTCATGGAATACATAGCTCGCTCCTAAATTTGAACACCGCGTCACAGAAGCGGACGGCTGATGGCTGGACGTAGTGGCGTGGTTCGCGTAGTCTGCTCACCAGCGAGCGTTGAGGAGCGGGGGGGGGGGGGGGGGGGTGGCATCCAAACGGCTCTGAAACTATGCTCGGAACAGCCACCGGTGGCGGTCACGCGACTTCAAGTACCAATCACACAATTTTTACTCTTTCCCCATCCTCTTCTCCCTCTTTCTTTTCTCCCTTGCGCGTTTACCCAGTCCCAGACGGGAAAATACACGACTCGACCCTGTTAGCTATTTTTCGCGAAGACCGGGAACATAGCCGGGAAAGCTTTTCGGGGATATCTCAGCGAACATAATCCTCGAAGAATTTAGAATGGCCCGCGTCGCGGGCTGCTTGACGTTCGCTTTCTTCGCTCGTTTCCAGCAAAAGCTGAGCAGGCTACGAGCCCTGGTATTCCCTGGGTCTCACAGTCAAAGAAAACAAAGAAGGTAAGCATCCTGAGCAGGCAATTAAAGTAAAGCTTTCAAGAAAAGCCGCCCAATTCTGAAAGCAATGTACGGGTGGGGAGTCGTGCAGTCCGGGTTTCCGCAGCTCAGGCGCGTGGCAAAAATATCTGATTGATAGGGGTCGCTCGAGTGCCAAAATGGCGGCAGCCGGAGAGCTCTTTTTGCAGAGGTCTATTGATTAGGCAGTCTTCTGACACTATAATAGATCGCCTGGCAAAAAAATTTTAAATATCATTTGAGGGTGGCAGTGTCCCTTTCATCAAAAATGGCGCATTGACGTGCTTTGTGCCTTCACTGTTCATTTTGTCGCACGATTCTTGGTTCCACGCCCAAGAAGCTGCAGAAACTATGCCCGGCTGGCGCGACGCACGTTCAAGTACTTGTCCGGGTCCGTATCGAGAAGCTTCCATCTAAACTAGTCTAGCACGCAGCAATAATGCTTGCGCGTCCAATCAGCCTTTCACCGAGTGAGCCCTTTCTTGTGGCTGTGGTGTACTGGACGTGTTGTGTACGAGCGCATAGTGCGTGAAGGCGTCTGCAAACGCCTTCCGCGAGCCCAGATCTTCGTCGCTTCTAGACCGAAGCTTTCTCGAGCAGGATGCATGCCTCTGTCACTGTCATGCCTTGGGTTAGTGAAGCCACTGGCGCTTCGCGCGAAGCCTATCCCTGGTGTTTTATCTCGATCTGTACGTACCAGCGGCGTACTATTCTTTATCGCGGTAGCAAACGTCGATTTCCCTCTTGGACAACGGTGCCACGTTGCAATGTTGGAGTTTCGTGGCACTGTGGGGTGGCAGGGCACGTTCGATTCGTCCTCGCTGGCGTCTGCTCGTCATGTCCCTTGTGTGGACGCGCGTGAGTGGCGGGCGAACTGCGGACATGACGTCACATGATCAATCCGTTCGCGGATCAGCCCGTCGGGTGAATCAGCTATTAGAAACGATGGCAGTCCTGCTAACATCGTAACGGCATAGTTTGTAACAGTCGTCGAAGGCGGTTAACCCAGCCTCGGCATTCAGGCCCGTTTAAATCGTAGTAGAGTTGACATTTCACTGCACGAACCCATTGCATTCCCCAGAAAAGTAAAAGTGTTTGCGGAAAAGCCGCCTGCGCTTGTTATTAAACATCCACGTATCCAGAACCAGTGGCGTAGCCAGGAATCATTTTCGGGGAACAATTCAGTAGTCATACAAATTCGTCTTCCTGTACTAAAAAAACAACAACAAAGTTAAGAGTTTTGGGGGGAAGGGGGGAGAGGGGGGGGGGGTAATTTCTTAACAGCTGTGTAACGATTTCAACTTTGAAAGAGTTTGCATCTTCTACTTTGGACATTGTTTATCTTGTCACAAAAGACAGAAAACACATCTCCTTCCATCGAAATGCTGTGATTCCACCGCGTAATCACGAGGCAAAAATTAAAATATTTCCCGACCTGCATCCGCGAGCGGCGGCTAAGAGAAACACGTGGCGTGACGTCAAGGGGGGACTTGTAAAAAGACAGAAAGTTGTGGAAATACCTGCTCAATAAAACGTGATATTTTTTATATATCTTGTCGAATTCCAACATAAATATGAATACGCCAAAAAACTAGTGTCATTAATAAAAAAAAGAATATAAAAACCTATTATACGAAGTTTTAGTGGCTCCATCTATCCCAGGACAACAAAACCGTCAGCTCTATTTTCTACCATGAACAGCCGCCAGAAGACGGAGGGAGACGTGGGCAGAGCCGGACGGGGATGGCCGGACCCGGATGAGACTTTCCTCCTTTCGCCATGTTGCGCTGCGCAAGCACGTGGTCACGTGGTCGCGAGCGCGTGAGTTCTCGCTGCTTGCTGATGGCTCTAGAAAAAGAGCTTCACCGGAACCCCGCACGTCCCCCGTTCACGTCACAGCGCACGTGGCTCGGAAGATGGAGAAGGAGTTGAGAGGTGCCGAAAATCTCAATCTTTGTCGATTTTTAAAATAAAAACCTACGACTTGTAGGCAAAAGCGGGTTTTAGCTCTTTACTTCAAATTTAAGCGAAGCACTGAAATTTAAGCGAAGCACTTCAAATTTAAGCGAAGCACTTTATATTTAGGCGAAGCACTGCAATTGTTGCACAGCTCCTTTAAAATCGTTGCACAGCTCCTTTAATAGCCAAATTGGGCTAATTTGTCATGCATTTGGCGTCGAAATTTGGCGGATGGCTATGTGGCTATTTCAAATCCTAACGTGGCACTTTTTTCTGGTTTAGAGTAGATGTATAAAAGAAACTTCAGCGTGAACACAAATCGACAGTCCAACCTTTCTGCATTCCCGCTTTCAGGGAATTTCTGCGTGAAGATTCGTGGGCGTGATGCCAGAACCTATTAGCTCAAGTGAGCTACCGTGACCAAGAATCAGCTCTGACGACATTGTTTTTGTATTAATTGTGGATTATTTTATGCTCCCAAGTTCTTTGTCCTTCCTACTGGAGTCTCTTATTTCCTCCAGTTTCCCACCATCCTCCTACAGGAGGCGCCTAATCCGAGGAAAAATGATACTAAAGGCAACTCTAGAAATCCTGCAGAATTTGATGTCGAGCGATAACGCGTGCTGTACCGGATATAACAAAGAAAGCTTTTCTGTGAAACATGCAAGTTTCGTGAAGCACAACAAGCCATAACAGAGATGACAGATTTGGGACAATGAATATTCCGAACAAGGCCAAGATCGATGCGCAGGAGCAGCCGCTTCCATTGCTATCCGAGCTCGTCATCAAGCACCCTACACTGCGCATGTCGAATGCCGCCGTGGAGAGAGGATTCAGTCACGTGTCCCTCACAAAGTCGGGCCTAAGCAAGAACATGTCCCTTCCAACTCTTCGAAACGTCCTATATGTAAAGTTTGCTTTCCTTGGGGAGAATGAGTGCTGTAAGGTCATCAACCCTACTCAATAAGTTTTTGTCTGTTTTAAAACGGAAATCATGTGTGAGGCGAGTAAAGGCCCATTCACACTCTTGTCACCTTTTAAAACTGGGTGAACTGGGTACCTTAAAACATCCTACAACGAGAGGACGCACTGGCGCCATCTATTGGGTAGCAGTGTAAACTTGGTGGTCCGGCATATTTTATATTTCTCTCTCGCATTATTCTTTCTTTCTTGGCTCGAAAAACGTTTGTCAACGTTATAAACGAGCCTTTCTTATAGGTACTACGCACATTTGACCTCGGAAATCCCACAAAACCTTCGCTCTTGTGAAACGCAGTTCCAGGGTCACCGCATAGATGGCTCTAGCGTTCCGGTGTGTTCTCTCGTCCTAAGAAATTTTAAGAAGTTTTAACAGATCTCGTCTCTCTCGGGCGTACTCGGTTTCAAGAGTGTGAACGGGCCTTAAGCCGGGCACGAGGGAGTGAATCATAACCATGCGACTGTAAAAACGCGTGAAAAATTGTTGTTCTTTTGTGTTTGAAATAAAACGTTTTGATTTCAAAATGTCGTAGATCTTGCAAGCTGTTCCTAAACCCTAGATATGCAGATACAGCGTTTTCGGATTAAGCTCGCACATTTGAACGCACTATTTTTTGTGCTTTGCAGAATATGCCTACTTTTGTATTACACCATCTGGCATTTGACAGTTGAAGCTAGAAACTACCAGCTGGCTACCCTGCTTGCAAGCCTTTTACGCTTTATCGACGTCTGCAGTGAGACCAAGTGCCACGAAGCGTTTTGTCTGACCGCCCTTTCGCCTGGTGAAATGAATGCCTTGAGGAAGCTTTTGCATGCCTTTGCAGTTAACTTCAACAATTTTTTTTTCAGCAACACAACGCAGTTAACTGCTATTTGTTTACGTTTAGGAATTGAAGGAATGAAATGATGAAGTTCAGTCAATCCAGGAGTGAGAATCGGCCCACTGTTTTTATTCCGATGAGTTGAAAGGAATGAAATTGTTGGAAGCTCTAAGTCCCCGGAACGGAATTAGTATGGGGGTGCCCATTCCACAACACGGGAGCAGAGCAATGCTTCCTCGATGTGCACTGTACACCAAGATCTTATTCTACTCAGAAGTGGGGGATCGTTCGGAGCCTGTGCTGTGAACACCTCTAAATTATGGAACGCTGAAACCACCTACAGATTATTGCTAACCATAATGAGTTTCACCTGTATCAGCTTCCTTTAAAAAGACCCCAAAATTCAATATTTCAGAATATTTAAGGTAGTGACTATTTCGACGTCCACTGTAAAAATATTAAATGAATCATTTCGACGTCTCTGACGTCACTTCCTTCAAACATCGAAATATTGACTTATGCAGCTGTCACCGTTGTGGGGTGGAAGCTGTTTTGTGGTTTTGTTCTGTTTAGTTCGATTGTTTTGACGTTTTGACAAATTCATGTGTTGCGTGCCTAAAAAGCCTCGGTCCTAGTTGGCAGTGGAAATGTCCTGTTCAGCGCGTGTGGGACTGGCTCGACAGTTGATCCTTTCGGACCCGACACGCCCGGTGGCGATGTTTCAAGCTCGCATATTATTTCGGCACGAGTCTCACTTAAAATTTTGAATGTATGACAAAGGCGAGCTGGATATCCCCGTCTTACCTGCACGTAACAAAGGTAAGTGCGTACACTTCACAACACTGAGAATTTTGGCACGCTTTTTGTGCCTTTATATCATGTGAGCTCGTCATCGTATAGTTGCAGTCTTGCTTGCTTTGCATCTGGCTCCCCACCCGTTTTTAAACCGGGTTTCGCGAGTTCGTTGTTTAGATTTTCCGTTTTGTTCGTGTAGAACGAGCCGGTAAATTGGGTTATCTATGAAACGATTGGAATGTTAAATAAAAGGCTGTGAATTCCGCAAACATTGCCTCCTTGATGTTTCTCCACCTGTGCAAACGAACAAAGGTTCTGGCTCGGTTGTACGAGATACACATATTTTACAATCATCTGCAAATTTTATGACACAGCATACAGCTCCTTTGTATATAAAGCATGTAGATAAATCATGAAAAGCAGCGGTGCCGCATTCTGCAATGTTAACAACCGAGCAGATGTTACGTGCAACTCGACAGCTGATGTATCTTGTGAAGTTCTTTTACCATTACAAATCACTTGAAAGTTAAGAGGTAACAGCAGCTGCCTGCAAGCATTATGACAGGGGAGGTCGAAATGTTCTTCGTGTTGGAGAAGTGGCGTCACGAACGTCAAAATATTAAAAATTATTTTCAAAGTAGCCGTCGAAATAGTCACCACCAATATGGTAAAGCACACACTATTTAGTGTCAATTCCACGATTACAGCAACGTCTATTCTAACATGTATTCAACATTCTCACAAGGTGGAGAACATTGAGGTACACTGGCAACAGTTAGCATAAACAAATTGCATTTTTAACTTTCATGCAGTCAGGGTAAAAGACCGCCAAAGCTATCAATTAGGTTGGTTCTTTTAACACTTTACAATTTGCCAGTATTGTGCATGTCACACAAGTAAAACAAAAACCTGAGATGACTTACTTGTGCCAAGTAGCTTTCTGTACAAGGAATACGAAGGCATCAAGACCGAAGACCAAACCTTCCTACTCCAATTAAAAACAAAAACCTCAGTAGTATAAAAGATATAAATCCTTTATTGTGGAAGGTCACGTGTGGTTTCGTTCCGATCACAGAACGCCTTAATCCGATATATTCTTCACGCCCGTCGCCTCGACGATTGCCTCTTTTCATTCCTTTGATCCTGTACACGAGAGGCACGGCAGGCGGGCAAACAATTCGGAGCACGGCGGAGGAAGCCATTCCTGGTGAGCATCCACAGAGCGATGACGACGAAACGGAGAGGGGAACGAAAATGTTTCTCCTCGGCCAAGGCCACGACCAGCTCGAGGAGGGAGGGGCTCCTTAGTCTTGCAAATATATTATGAGGAATGAGCACTTCAATAAATCCTTTTTCACTCAGGTATGCTCAGTTCTCTTCCTCTCTTTCTTTTTGTCGACTTGAGCACAGGCACGCACAAACATCCACACTCGCTCTTCTGTACAATATAGAAACAGACTTCTGGGAAGTGGTGTACAAAAAGTTCTGCAAATGAAAAGAGAAAAGGAAGCAGCGGTTACTGGTGGTGCTCCAGGCGCAGCTCGAAGCACCTTGCAATGATACACCCAAGTATAAAAAAAAAGTCTCTAGATAGACTGGCTAAGGTCGTATGCCCCTAGGTTTCACATTTCCCCCAATCCTAGTATAAAGCTTGCGGGTTACTTTTGTTAAAAGCCGGAAATTAAACTGGCTTCGTCGACTCGATGGGCTTTTAAGTGCAATAGACTCAACATATTGAACTCTTTATTCTAAACCTAGATTAACGAGAACTGTGGGAGCAGTCCTGACAAATGCACAAGCAACTCTATGGCAAGCACTACGCATTAATTAGAGAGCTACACCTCTAGACCTAACAAAAAGTGTTTTGCTGGGAGCGTAAAAACTCTGCGACTGAAGTTACTTTTTCTGCGGCTCAGGGTCGTGGTTTTACAGACCTTTACGCGATGCAACCAATATTTTAATCATTGCTGTAGCAGCCACTGCTGCTTGCGCTACTTGACCTCTCTCTCCAAGAGAGTCCAGGATGTGTAGAAGGTTAACTCTCGTCTCCCTTGAGGGAACAGTGGACTAGAAATCAGAGAGTAGCTAAATTTCATCTATAACCAAATTGGCATCATCTAGTGCCATATGAGCCAAGTCTTCATACAGATTAGAACACTAATACTTATTACAATGCAGAGCACTAAAAAAACCACATGTACTAAGAAAATAACACCTGCACGTCTAGCCCCCCAAAGGACACGCAGAAGAGAGAGCGTCTAGCAAATGCCACCGGCACTAATGACCATATGTCCATGATAAACATGCTATGTAGGAGTTGAAGAATGCAGTGGCCCATCTGCAGCATGCTAGCTGGCTGAACTGGTAGGACTAAACCATTGGAATCTGGCAATGTCTTGCATCACGTAACCAAAACACTTTGCTCATTGCCATAAGAACCACGTCGTCAGTCGACAAGGTGCGTTACATTGCGAGTTGGTTATCATGTTATGCACGGATATGCAGAAACAGGTTTGTAGTAGACAAAGCCGGCAGTATATGATGCAAGATACTTGAAATCGAAATGACAACGTGCACGGTTTGTGGGCTTTTATCGAGGTCATCAAACAAGCTAAGAGCGGCAATCGAGTGGATTCCGAGATCGTGTATTTATGGTGAAAACACGATCTACGGCAGGGGTGCACAATCTAAAAATGACGCAGGCTAAAAAATTGTTTATTGGAACTGCGCGGGGTTTCAACATCCGGCAGACAGGTTTTCAAAATCTGGCATCATTGCACTGGTTGCCGTCTTGAGCACATCTCGCAGTGTCATGTCCACGAACTGGATGTTGTGCACCCCTAATCTACGGGCTCCCAGCATCCTAAAAACCTTACATTACACTCATGGGTGGAGGATTTCTCCATTAAAAAAAATTTAATCAAAGAATGTGATACGCCCCTCTTTCTGCGCCTTGGAGCAGACACCGGGGGGTGCCGTCAAACGGAGTCTTCGAACAATTGCTGTATTACGTCTGCTACACCCAAAGATTTGAGGCCAGATTCACGAAACGATCTTACGCCAAACATGTGCGTACGACAAAACGCAAGAACAAATTGGTATTCACGAAACGAAATTATTTTAACTTTTGCGCATGTTACGATGAAATCCTTAAAAAGCTCCGAAGCTGTCTTACGTAATTTCTAAGATCAAATCAACATGGCCGACTTCGTCGCTCAGTTACTTGGTCCCACGACCAGACCAACGAACGTTTAGGTTTCTAAGTGCTCTTCTCTTCAGTAACTTGGTTGGACCATGGCCGGACATTTATTTTTCTAAGTGTTCTTCTTGCACGTCCCGTGTCCCGATTTCAAGCAGCAAGAAAAGAAAGAAGTACTTGAAACCAGGGTGTCGAACCGAACGCTAACCTGAACCGAAAACCGGATCAAAACCGTTATTTTTGCCGAACCGGTACAAAACCGAAACCGAAATTGAACGCTTCATATTGAACCCGAACCGGAACGAAACCATATTCTGATGTGGCGGTTACCGGTTCAACGAAAGAGGTTCAGGGAAAATTTTGTCAATAATTGGTCTTAATGGGAAACGTTGCGGGCGTATTTCGTTCTTATATTGCCAAGGCTAATGCTATGTACTGTCAGATATTTTTACCTTTCGTTTTTATAGCATACGTAATAAAAAATGCATCATCATAAAACGCAGAGACACTAAGAGAACGCGTGGTCAGCGAGCTCGCTCAGTCCCGCCTCTACTTAGGCATCTAGATTGCTTCAACTTTACTTTGTTTCTTGGATTGACCCTGGCGGCGCGGTAGCGGCGGCGGTGATTTCAAAGCACCGCTTGGCCATTATGCCGCAGCCCTGAAGCCCGCGAGAGATACAACAAAGTTTTTCACTTAGGGCAGTTGACTCTCGGGGACTTTTTGGGCCGTGGCTTAGGTGCCATAAAAAGACATCGAAATCCACCTCTGCTTTCGGCAGCTGCCCAGTAGAAGCCCTAAAAAGAAGAGAAACAATGCTTCTTGGCAACGACGTTTTCTGCGCTGGAATTTACTTAGATCCGAGGTACAATATTCTGCTGTTAGTGAAAGAAAAAGAAAGAGCGGAAGCATACTAAAAACAAAATAGAAAAAAGACACGGGCAAATATATATTGGGTTTAGAAACAGCGCAAAAGAGAACAGTGAAACAATTAATCCCGAGGTATGTTGTACCAACTCAAACCGTGCAAAAGCAGCGTTAACGTCATTGAATACGGTGCTCAGGAAGAAGACGAACTCGACGTGTTTTTAGCAGCCCAAAAAAGGTTGACGAAAGGCGAATCGGGCGAATCGCGTGATTAAACTGCAGCGAGCAAGAGCATCGGTCCCCTCCTGGAATCTATTCTCGAGGAGCTGCGCCTCGACTAAAACGAAGAAATTCTTCGTTACTGGGAAAACCACAAGCTTGAACGACCGGAACTCTATCAGCTAGCCAAGGTTGCCCTGGCAGCGCCAGCTACGCAAGTCAGCGTAGAGCGAACCTTCTCAGGTCTCAAGTTTTTGCTTTCACCGCTTCGATCCAACTTGAAAGAGTCGACGATAGACAACATCATGTTAATCCGCGCGAACAGGAGGGCTCCATAAGTACATATAACTCTATGAAACGTCATAACATGTAAACGCTCTAATGGTGTTTGATCAAATATATCTCTCTTCCGCTGTGGGATAAAATAATTCCAAAGAAATATAATGATTTCAATACGCCCCCGCTTTTTTGTGTATTTTTTTATTTATTTATTTGTTTAAACACCTTAAGCACCACGGGTGGTATTTCATATGAGATTGGTTACAATGAAAATAGGTAACAAAATTGTAGCAGCGCGCAAACATACGAAATGGACAGGACCAGCGCTGGACTTCGACTGAACGTTTAATGAAAAAAAAAAAAAAACACCAAGAAAAACAACCAAATCACCAGACCGTCACGGCATCAACAAGTGCCTAAGAAAGCTATTTCTTTTTATGTAAATTTATCCAGTTGTGGCTGACGCGTTGGACTGGTTGCTTCCCTATCTCGTAGGCTTCCAGCAGATCGCGTACAGTTTTGTCAGCCCCCCTCCCCAAAATCGGGATGGTCTCGAATTGCGGCACACACAAACAAGTGATGCAGTGTAAGGGAAGGTGGCCCCCTGAGGTTAACCCCAGCGACAGTGCGTCCTCACGTGCCCGGTCACTGACACATCTGTCAGTCTGGCCGATGTGTACACGACCACAGCTTAACGGGATTCGATAAACTATCCCAACTGCGCAATCGACGTACCTGTTTGTGTGTTTTAACTGTTACGTCACATTTGTTTCCTCTCGTTCCCCTGCCGGTCACTCTGGGGCATAGCTGTGACGTCTTACTGGGCGTCGAAAACAGGTAGCATGTCTAAAAAACACGTGTGTGCAGAGCAAAACAAACAAATACACATAGAGGGCAAGCAACTCAGCTAGTGACCTTTCCACTATTTACAAAATCACATCTCAGCGTGTGATCCTCACAGCCCAGCACGTGCGTGTTTGACGCTTCGGAAAGTGAGCAAAGCACGCGCTATACGCACGAACTAACGATGGCACCGACCACAAGCTCTCTTTCCCGAAATGACGCCTTCTTCTGGCAGAGTTTGAAATATTGCACACCTGCGTGTGCAAAACACACCATAAAAATGGAAAGCCAATCGCTTATATATCGTTCACTTCAGAACAGTATTATACAAGTAATGGCCTTGCCATATTAATGGTGTCTTTTTGTGCACGTCACTGTGCAGAGTTTTCAGATCTGCCTGAAGAGGGAGTAGTTACGCGATGGGTCTATTGCAAGTATCTCGTGCACAGAAAACGCTGCAGGAAGTGCTCGGTCAATATTCAAAGGTCGAGTTAGGAACCGGTTCGAACCGGTTCGCGATTATTAAAACCGGTAACCGGAGTGATATTATGTGCGCTACCCTAAACCAGACCCAAACCGGAACAAAATACAATGCTACTGAACCCGAACCCGAACCGAACCGAAATAATGACCGGTTCGACACCCTGCTTGAAACCGACCACGAGGAACATCAACTGGGAAAAGCTACAACGGCAACAAGACCACCGACCAAGAGAGCTCGAAAAAAAGTTTTGATGCCCTAAAAAAAAAAAAAAAAATTACAATTATGATGCGAGCCGCGGCCGCGTACATTGGGGGCACAGCAGAAGTGAAAAGGCAAGGGAATTGGAAAAAGTATCAGTTTATGTTTCGACTGCACTCATCCTCACTGTTAAGGTCCTTCCGTTTATAATCCACTCGGGGACTATGCACATAAGCAGCAGCACAGCGCCACTTGTCTGGCGTGAGCTCCTCGGCAGCCCACAAGCAAAGCAAGGCACGAAGCAGAAGCACCAACAATAGACCACTCTGGAGCAGAAACAAAAAATGCGCAGGCAGAAAAAAAGACTGGGAAACCCGTTACACGATCACACTTATTCTTGTTCTGGTCCCACCGCATAAACTAACATCTCGTTTGTAAACAGGTAGGTGGTCTTGGCTTGGCCAGTGCCCACATTCCCGCATGGCTGGCTGCGTTTCAGCAGCGTGCAATGTTGTACAAACACAAAAGCGATAAAAATGATTTTTATATGTTTTATTCGCCCCTTCACGTGGCCCAATAGCTAATAAATTCCCTCCCACACCCCCACTTCTTTTCCCACCCGATCTCCTGCATTGAGCAGGAGGGATGACTTTCTCTCCTGGCTTTCTCCAGACTCGGGCGCCTCGTGACTGAACTCGATTCCCAATATAAGGAGAGATACGTTTTGGAGCACGTAATTTTGAAAAAAAAAAAAACCAAAAAACTTGCGTTGTATTCGTGCAAACACGGTAGGTCTAGCAGGCACTCCAACCTGCTCCAAAGCACGCGTTGCTCCGACGGTCGTTCAACCGGATCGTCTGCCCACAACCTGCTGAACAAAATATGTTCGCGCGCGACCCTTGCGGACCCTTTCCGTATTAAGAGTTTGACCTCTTAATCTATATTTGAGATCGGCGATCAATGTCTTCCCCTTGTTTTCATAGGCAGCGGTGACGAGCGCTGTCGCCGAAAGGGGACTCTCATAGATTCCATCTCCTTGTTTGGTGTGACATAGAGCTCAAATAAACGCAGTATGAATTACCTTTGAAACATGGTATGTACACTTTGTTATTAGTATGCCATTTTTATTCCGACACGACGGTACGTCACTGTCGAGCTATAACAGTTTGTGGGAGCTACGCAATGCCGGTCCAACCTTTCTTTGCTGAGTGTCAAGTCAGTATCGAGTTCCAATCGTAAAACGTCGGTCGCGGAGTTCTTACCAAGACGCGGTCCAACATCACGAATCCAGCACTTCGATCCATCGCGTGCGTCCACTCCAAGTGCAAACAGGTATATAGGTGACTCTAGCTGAAACTCCCGTATGTCGTAAATATCGTCTTTAACATTGGCTCGCTCCTGCAACTCTGAGGCCGCGAAAAACGCCACGGCGATTTGTTTCTATCTACGCCGCTTTGCAAACGACTCACGGGCAGTCTTCTTTTAGCAACGATCACAGTTGTGTTAAATTTGTTGCGATCGAGTTCGTACCAGTCAAGGAAGGCGGTTATCCCGGCTACAGCATTCGGGGAAGTTTAAATCGTGTTAGCGTTTACAAATCACTGCACTGACATGAACCCCAAGCAAACGGTGGCAAGAAGACCACATGTGTTTGTTATTCAAAATCAACGAACGTGTCTGTAGGCATTGTACAATGAAATTGGGGGGCGGGGGGGGGGGGGGGGAAACTGAGAGCCAATTGTGTACGCTCACAGGACGTATTTGTTACTGGCTCTAAAAATCCACGTTCTCCGAACTGCGCCGTGTTTCTCCGATTGGTTGTTCGTGCTGACGAAGATGCCGCCGCCATAGCAACAGCCCACTCTCGCAGGGATCGAAAGCTTGCGTCACACCGGAAGTTCGTTTTTCCGTCCGAGAACGTCGCTTTCCTCCTCTCATTTAAGAATTTGTTCGTTAATACCAATTTCTCCTGTTATTGCGATGTTCTTAACTTACAAACTTCTTAGCTAAGTTGTCGTAACCTAAGAAGCTCTTCGTTAATCATGGCCTCCGAAGTAATAGTAACATCTGAAATCTCCAGCAGGTGACTATTTTCATTGTTGAAATCTTATGAAGGTGGTTAGCATTCCACGGTCCAAAAAGTAATCGGGCATTTGCTGCAAACTCCCCCGTTCGGGTTATGGCCACAGAATGTGTACACAGCACATTCTCGCTTCGCACTGCGATGTACTGTATTTACACAATTATAAGTTGACCATTGTGTTGCACAGCAACAAACAAAAATCTAGATGTGCATTTTATTTTGAACACGTGAGAACGGCAAAGAATCTGTTTTGAATGCCCAGCCTCCAACACACTTTCAATGCCTTCTGGCGTGCTTTTGCTGCGCAATCACGCAGGAGCTGCATTATTTGCCCAGGCGTTATCGAAACTAGGAATTCCACGCTAGAGGCGGGACAACTGGAGCTGCTCACTGTCGTTCTCACTCCATCCGAGACTAGACTGACTCGTCCGCGCTGGTGATGTCAGTGCCGTCGTCAGCACCGCTACATTCTTGAAGCACGTCGTCGGCTTCGTCCAACACAATCTCCCACTTCGCAAATGATAGCATCAACCACATCTTCCGCGCTTTCAAGGGCGATCGCGTTGCACGTCAAGGGTAGGGACAGATTGCGAACCTTTGCAGCGTACGCTGCAAGCCTGACTTCCAACTCCGAAAGGCATCGCCACCTATCCAGACTTTTGGCCTGCGGAAGACTCTTCGTTTGCCGTCACAGTTTAAGTGCCCGCGCAATTGCAGACTCCAATGGCGCATCGCCCGCTCCGGCCTGTCGAACTTCATCCAACAGCACAGCGCAGTTTTTGGTTGCTTCTGGGTGAAGGATGGCTATAAACAAGCACCGAAAACCTAAACGGTCCTGATCATGTGGGCAATACAAAAGAAACAGCTAGCGCTCCAGCATGATCTCGACACTCAAACGACGTGCGACCGCGGATCGTGCGAAAAACTGCAAAAAGAAGCCGTGGCTGGCCACGGGGAGGGATCTGCGAGGCTGTTTCAGTGGCCTCCAGAGTGGCTCTTACAAGAAGACAAGAAATGCCGTCACCGCCGGGAGTCGGGCGCACCGTGCGCTGTTCACCGCCGTGCATTTCGGTTAATTTCGAAATCGCTATCAATAATACTTGTTCGCGCAAGTAAAAACGAATATGTAAAATGAGTGCACAGTATAGCGCAATGGTACAGCCGGGTGAACTGGTAACAAGCCGAGGTGTTCTTGATATTGCACTCTAAAAAAAGGGGGTGTAGACATTACACCCCTTGTCACATATACGACGCCCCAAAACTACAGTTGGATGTACAGCGCACTGACGTTGTACCGACGCTACCAAATTTCACGAGCGGCTTGATAGCCGAGTTGTACAACTCATTAAAATAGTTAATGTAAGTGGGACTGGCTGCAAAAAAAGTTATCGAAGTTTTCTAGGCTCAACTGCCAAACCTGTGTGTTTTTGTTTTTTTAGACTTTGATACGTACTTTAGCTGTTTAATAAGTTATATCGCACCGTCATCAACCCTCTCTCAAAAGTTGGGGCAGTCAGTTCGACGTCAGCGCGCTGTACGTCGAACTGAAGTTTTGGGGTGCCGTATATGTGACAAGGGGTGTAACGTCTACACCCCCTTTTTTTAGAGTGTGCGACTGTTTCGTTTTTGTCGGCGGTGGAATGCTATGGTTCGACTATAAGTCGACCCTCCCATATCATATTTTCAAAATTGAAAAATGGGTCGACCTACATTTCTGTAGATATGATACACGCCAACACCCGCTACGAACAGTGTGAGGGGAACAGACATCGCAAGCAAAGATCACGGACAAAAGCAAGGGAAATCGCTGCGAGCTGTCATGTCACGAGACCGGATACCAAACATTGCGGATGTTGCAGATTTGCGTGTCACAGTGCGCAGTAACGTTACCAGGAGGGGAGCTCTATAAATGGTAAATGTAAAGTGATCAAAACATTTAGTTATGTGTTCGCATTATTGTTTTAGTTGGATGCCATTGCACTAGTACATGTTTGCGATACTGTTTCGGTTTCAACCATATCCGGCTCTTCTGTCGCCTGGTAACCATGGTAACCAAGCCCCTCGCCCCGCCCTGTATCGCATTCGTTGTGAAATGGGCTTGGGAAACCTGGTTGACGTTTAGAATTATAATGAAGCATGAAACGAAGCATTACCGAAATACGATGACAACGAGATTTGAACCCAACAACACCAAAAGATCAGTAGCAAGAACGGACGCGCGCACATGACTTCTAAACTATCAGCACCACTGTTTTAAGACTTTTTGGTTCGCGGATGCATAGAACGTTGTAGTTTTACCCCCATGGTAGTCACTTTTCCATTAAGTTTACTTTACCACAAACGTCCTCGCTGAACATGCGGCTCTTCAAGTACTCAAACGATATGCATTTCCTTTATATTTCCAGCGCTTTCTCCTTTATCTGTTAGTGGATCAGCAATTTTCTGATCGAAGCGAGAACGTATTCACAGTTCATTATTTGATGATTGCATCGGAACGAGGCTCGGCCGATCGAAGTTGCAAATATTTTCCATAAACTTTCCTTCATAGCACGACATATGGCAGCAAAATTACCGTACGGTGTCAACGTACGGCTCAAAGCCTAAAAACCGACCGCTTTATAATAGACGGCGCTAAAGCTGAATAAGGTCAGCCATCTTACGAGTATCTGAGCATGAGATCAGACGTCAGGCGTCAACCGTTGACTTTCGTGAGTGACGTCACTATGGCACCGCTGTTGGAGCGATATCTCATGCTCTAGCTTCGTCCATCCAGTCCGATCTCCTTCGCCATCTTGCGCAGTCATAAAAGAAAATTCCTATTGTTTTTACTTACCACGACATATGGGCAGAACTGTAAGTTAGGTAAGCAAAAAAAGATGTATTTTTTGGGGCTAATAAATGAATTTGAACGATCAAATGAATCAACGTGGGTTGTATACTAAGAAAAAAAAAAAAGGTTCCAACTATACAAGTAGTTAAGTATTTCGAAACAACACTGTTCACGACTTATTTAAACAATTGTTTCGGGGAGGAAATTGAACTAATCATTTTTTTTTAAGTTCTCCCTAAATCTGGAAGAGAAACTGAATAGTCTGATATCAGCAATCGAACTGCACAGGCGCTAGCATTTTGGAAGTAGTGCCAAGGTATATGTACAGATGGTAGCGAAACTTGGGCCAAAACACGGTACAAAACCAATTGCCAGCGACATCAACCTAGAGGGTCACGTGGTTGCGGTGCGTTTGAAGCGCGACTAGGAGACGTTATGGCAAACTATATACAAATAAAATTATATTAAACTAAATTATAGTAAGTTGTATTTTTAAATTTTGTATATTACTGTTAGTTATCTGAAATGAGCTTTATTGCCCTCGAAAAAAGCAGAAATAGGTTATTTACTAATAATATACTAACCTGTTCTTAGCGCCCTCTGAACTCCACAAGCAACAAGGCTGGCTTTTAATAGCGATAATTTGAAGAGAACTCGTGCTGCGCGAAAAGGCCGGCTTTTGACGTCCGTCTGCTTGCTGTTTCTCAGGACTCCACGTTATTTTTGAATTGTTCTACCGGTAATTTACACAGTTTGAAAAGTTTTGTTCGCTCAGCGTGATTACCCCAGTTACGTGCGCGGGAGCGCAACGTCAGAGTGAGATAGGATCAGTCGCCTTCGTGCGGTTGGACGCTGCTACGTCCGACGGGCTCAACTTCCTTTGTGAAAATGAGCTCCGCAGGTTATGCAACGAAACGTTGCGGCGTAGAAGGACACTGAAGAGACGACCGCGCGGCTCGCTGCTTCGGTTTCCTATCGACACTTGAAGGTGAGGATCTGTTACTGTGATTGAGATGCCTGCTGTGTTGTGTTAAGTGATGCCACGCCCCCCTTGTAAAGTATTTTCCTATCTGTTGTTAGTTTTCATAAATCTATCACGGTTGGCTGGATGTGCACAATGACAAATAACAAAGCTACACTGGGCCCACTACTGCACTGCCTGGAGGCGTGGAGTGTTTTTACTAGAACTGTTTAGCTTTCAATTCGCTCTTCCTTTGCACCGTTGTTTGCGCTTATTATGAAATCGCCCAGGACAATCGAATTTACCTTGTGCTGGTTTGGCTTACAGGAGTATGGGGTTATTATCATCGACGCTCTGACCAATATGTTAGTATGTTATCAAACGTTTTGTTGTTCTTGGTTTTAAAAGCCTTGTACAACTTGACAAGGAATGCAAGTTCTTATTGGCTACCATTTACATATTTATATACATTCTTGGAGTTTACTGATCGGGGCTATCTGTCACCTCGCAGCATCAAGCAAGGGCCGCCGCATTGACAAGAGAAAAATGGACACACCGAGAGCCAAGGTACGACAGATCCAACAACGAAACAAGAGGCTGCAAAGAAGGCTGCAACGGCCGCGTCAGATGAGGACTGTTCCAGAAGTAGTTGAGAGTACCACGTTCATGTGTCTCCAGCCATCGCTGCACTCGTTAAGGCCCAGCTTAGGATGAAGGATGTAAGCGGGTTCGGTCGAGGGGAGGCTCCTTAGGTCGAGGATCGCGCAGCCAGAACAAGGCTTTGGCTTTGGGCCTCTTTTTCATGACCCAAAACGCTGTAAGTATTTTAGGTGACTGCTTAGGTTGTCGCCAGTCCGATCACTGCAGCTGTGGCTTCAATGTGTTCCACTCAGAGTTGAATTTTACCCCGACATTTTTGAGCGGGTAAAGAGGCGAGCAACTTTTTTTTCACGAGCCGATCGGGCCAGCGGCATAGTCTTTGATGAGATGCACATTAAAAAAAGAGGTCTCAGACAACCCCTCATCTGACAGGTTCGAAGAGCTTGAATAGCATATTAATGGCGCGCAAGATGCATGCATCTTGCAAGATGCAAGACGCAAGATAAGAAGCACTTTAATTTGACGTTCTGCTAAAAGATGTCGGTGAAACTAGCGGCCCAAGTGTTTAGCAACCACTGTGCTGCTGCAATGTATGCCTTTCTAACGTTCCAGCAATTGCCAGCTGCTGCTATTCACCCAGCGAGATTCATTGAAAAAATCGGCCGTCTCTTTGACAACCTAAATAGCTCGCACAAAGTTTCCAAGACGCTGTTCGAGGCGGGGCTTAGGCCGCACGTCCGGGAGCTTCCTGGCTCGTGACGACGACCATTCCCCGAAGTGAAGAACCCAGGGGTCCAGTGGAGGTGGGAGAATTGGTAACGTAACGAACGGTTTAATTACATGGTAGCGATACAGTCGTCAAATCCAAGAGAACAAATGGAGCTCTCACGCCCCGCCTTATATAGGGGTCCGTTTTCTCCCTCTCTCTCCGCCAGGGCAGCAGGTGCGACAGCCACGTGCTTTGCAGCTGGGTCCGTCGCGACGTAGTCAGAAATGAGTCATAGCCAAGGTTCTCCGCAGTTAGGCCAGGCCTCTCTCCCCTTCCGGAGCGCACGAACCCACACGCACACACACACACGTCCCGTTGACGTCACGGACGCGTTGAGACACGTTTTGGGCAGCCTTCGACAGGTGGGCGTCAGTCCTGAACACGTCGGGACTCGTTTTGGGACTCGTTTCCGCAGCGTTGAAACTCGGAAGAAGGTTGCCGAAGGTTCCATTCTTAACAGCCCCTCCGGGGCCAGGGAAACCTCGAATGGCCGGTGGTACAATCGCTGGCCTGAAGAGGTGGGCTTGGAGTAGGCCTTGAGAAGACGCTGCAAGCACCAAACAAACTCCCAAACCTCTCACAACGGAGGCATCAGCGGAAACGTCCCCCACAACACCACGCCACACCGCAGTCAAACGCTCGGAATTCGCCAAAGACCCGCCAGACTGGATTACGGATTACCAAAATTTGGTACAATTCCGGGTATCGAGACCCCCTGTCGCCAAAAAAACTCACTTTTCCAACGAGGTCACTAAGAACAAAATACAAAAGACAAAAACTCTTCGCAATTTGTGAGGTCAATTTGGGGTTTCAACGAAGTGCCCCCACTTAGATCCTCATTCCCGTGGATGACGAAAACCTCTGAGATCAACCCTACTGTTTTGGTGATATCAGAAAAATCTGCTCAACCCATCGGCATTGCCGTTAAATTTGCCTTTCCTTTTTCTTACGCTGAAGTCATAGTGATCGATTTTCACGTGATTTCTAGACGTGAAAATGCGGTCCTTATAGCGCCGATAAAACAATCCGCCTCTTTCGTTCCCCGTCACATTGGTCCTAGCAATCTCCTGAGCTGTACAGCGAAACCCTGACACACTAGGGTCGCTCTTCTGCTCGACTCTGTCTACTCGTAGCAGAGGACCAACGTTACGCGACGCCGGAGCTACGAGAGATCTTTCACTGATACCCTCTTCCTCCGCCTTTTTCGCCGGCGCGTTGGGACGGCGTACGCTTTCTAGTGCTACGAGGTCAGGCTGTTCTGCAACCTGGTCCCTCTCATCCCGGTTTTCTGCCTCCAACTCTGGGAGTGCTTGCTCCCCGTCAGCTGCCTCTGGCTCTGGATCCCTCGTCAACAAAGGGGCGACCTGACGCGATTTGGACCTCGTACATGACTGAACTAGCCCTTCTCCCAGTTGTTGACCCCTTTCGCGCAGCAGGAAATCTGACCGGTTAGAAAACAAATAAGGATACTCCAACGGGACTGTTTGCGAGACAGCCGCCTCTGTCACTAGCTCTCCGAACGGGCCAGTTATCTTTACTGTCGCCATAGGCAGACAGACACTGTGCTTTTCGAGCAGCTGCTTGATCCAAACTACCTTTCCGGTAAAATCGGATGTCGTTACATACGACGGATGGACAACGTCCATCGTCGCTGCACTGTCACGAAGCACCCTGCACGGCTTTCCGTTTACCTGGAGCTCGTGAAGATAGGGACGAAGGAGCTTCAGGTCCTTGTCACTACCGTTCACGTAAGAGAACACAACCCGCGGTTTCTTACATCTGGCCGCTGTGTGTCCCGGCTCCTGACAGTTGTAGCACAGGAACGGCTTCCTTGCCTCGAACTGCCCAGTTGGGCTTTTCCGCGCCTCGTCTCCGTTCCAGTGTTCTGCGCTCTTGTCTGGGACCTTTTGTCCTGCTTCGGGCTTCTCGAGCCCGTTTTCTCGCGAGTCATTGCCCTGTCGGAAGGTCTTGCGCTGATCGCTTCGGCCGGATTCGCTTTCCTCTCCGCTCAGCTTTCTACGCGTTGCGTACTCTTCGGCTAGCTCAGCGGCCCTTTCGACAGAGTCGACTCCCACCCTGTCCTGCACCCAGAGCTTGACTGACTGCGGAATGCTACGAAAGAACTGTTCGAGGCACACACACTCGACTACCTTGTCTCGGCTTTCGTACACTTCCTCGCTCTTCAACCATTCTATCAGGTTGGTTTTAAGCCCGTACGCGAATTCCGAGTAGCCCTCGCTGCTCTTTCTGGATGCGTTTCTAAACCTTTGACGGAACGCCTCGGCAGAAAGGCGGTACCGCTTCAAAAGGCTGGACTTCACCTTGTCGTAGTCGTCCGCGTCTCCAGCACTAAGGCGCGCGACAACCTCTGCAGCCTCACAGGGCAACAGAGTCAAAAGCCGTTGCTGCCACGTTTCTGGGGCGAAGCTCAACTTCTCACATGTCCTCTCAAAGTTAACTAAGAATAGGCCCACGTCTTCCCCAACTTTAAACGGCTGCATGAGCTTCTTCATTTGATACGACTCGGTCTCACTTGCTCGTACCGGAGCCCCAACTCTACTGTTCTGCGAGTTTAATCGCTGTTGTTCAATTTCGAGCTCTAGCCTTTTCAGCGCTCGCTCCTCTGTCGCTGCAGTCTGTGCTCGTTCCTCTCTCGCTGCAGTCTGCGCTCGTTCCTCTTTCGCTGCAGCCTGTTCCCGCTCTCGTTCCTCTTTCGCTGCAGCCTGTTCTCGCTCCTCTCTTGCTGCAGCTTCACTCTTAGCGTTTTGAAGCAGTTCCCACGCAATTTTAATTTCCTCTGCTTCCGCGCTCTCTGAAATCGCTTTACTGATCTCAGATTTCTTCATCTTTTGCTCCACCTCCACACCCAATTCTTCACATAAACAGAGTAAATCTGTTCTCAGTAACCTCATCAGATCCATGATCGCTGCTCTTTAGCTTTGGCTTTGTTCTAAAACTTGTCGCGAGGTTGTACACAAACCTAGCGCACGAGTCAAACACTAAGGATTCCCAGCAGTTCAAAATTAATTACCCATAATCTGAAGCCTGGCGAATCTCAAAGCAAAGTCCAAACGCTCACCCACAGATGTTGCACGATGTCGCATGGTCCGATCCCAACCGCTGCCAACCAGTTGTTCGAGGCGGGGTTTAAGCCGCACGTCCGGGAGCTTCCTGGCTCGTGACGACGACCATTCCCCGAAGTGAAGAACCCAGGGGTCCCGTGGAGGTGGGAGAATTGGTAACGTAACGAACGGTTTAATTACATGGTAGCGATACAGTCGTCAAATCCAAGAGAACAAATGGAGCTCTCACGCCCCGCCTTATATAGGGGTCCGTTTTCTCCCTCTCTCTCCGCCAGGGCAGCAGGTGCGACAGCCACGTGCTTTGCAGCTGGGTCCGTCGCGACGTAGTCAGAAATGAGTCATAGCCAAGGTTCTCCGCAGTTAGGCCAGGCCTCTCTCCCCTTCCGGAGCGCACGAACCCACACGCACACACACACACGTCCCGTTGACGTCACGGACGCGTTGAGACACGTTTTGGGCAGCCTTCGACAGGTGGGCGTCAGTCCTGAACACGTCGGGACTCGTTTTGGGACTCGTTTCCGCAGCGTTGAAACTCGGAAGAAGGTTGCCGAAGGTTCCATTCTTAACAACGCCCTTTGCCTCTGCACTGAATAATGGCTTTGTCCAGGAGGAGTTTTTCAAAGAAAGCATTGAAGTTTTTGAAACCTGCAAGCACTCGGATGTAGAAGGCAGCCAAACGGAATTCGTGGCTTCTGCTTGACAATGAGGTCTCTGAGGATGCTCTGCAATCACATCAAAGTTAATTATGGTTTTTCCCAGCTTTTAACCCGATACTCGAACTACTGCAAGTGCTACTGTATTTGAGTGTGAAAGGCGCTACTGACTCGGACTTTGGAAACCTGTCAGTTCCCTTCCCTTCTTCGACATCATTCGTTGAGGCATGTTAGCGTGTTTTTCGAGGCGAGCATCAACAACCTCATTTCAAAGGAGGGCATAGGGCGTACTCCTTGTGTACTTTTTTATCAGGAGGTCCAAACGTATTTTGCTGTGTGTAACCACGATGTGTAGGACAATTTGTTTTCACTGTTTACTAAAGTCAAACTACACTGGTTTGTACGAAAAAAAAACAACCACACTGAACTCGTGGATGCATCAGCAATGTGTAAACCTAGGCAACAAGTGCAAAGGCTAAGCATGTGAGACCACACAAAGTACACTTTCAAAGCAGTATATTTGCTTTTCTAGCCTTTCGTATGGTGTAAAACACTTTATTTTCGTGGGCTCCATATTTCGTATTGTGTCTCTTTTGAGAAAATCTGGCGGGCGCAAACTTTCGCGATCAATAGCGATATTTAATGCTTTCATATCCATGGATGACTTTTTTTTCGATTTTTATCAAATTGCGAAGTTCTCGAAAAATAGGTTATCGCAAAAATTAAGGTGCTTACAGTGTTTTGGGTTACAGACTGCTCATGTGGTTTTGTCACTGATTCTAACCTCTGGTTTTAAGGTCCAAAAAACACTGGCCTATCCCGTGCAACGTGCTGGAGGGCTCCAAAATACTTTATGCGTGCACGGAAGGCTCCAGAGTATGCAGCACCATCGTACGCAAGTTAAAAAGTTTTCTGAATGATCGTACCTTGCCCAAGAACGGCAAAAAACAGCTGTTTTTTCTGCTTTTTCTTAAGTGTTGAACACAGCTTTCCTCGAAACAGTTTAAAATATGGGATATTGATGGCTGTCTATAAACTGACAATGCCCACACAACACGCAGCCAATTGTACAGTGTGTTATGTGTAATCCTGTCATAATGTGATTTATGTATTTATCTACTAGTTTTCTTCTGCCTTAAAACTAGATACTGATTGTATGCTTCTGATGAGTGTCCTGGTTGAGTGGTTGTAAGCAGTTGTATGTGAATAAAATGTTAGTGCAACATTGGACTTGCATTAGAATTACTGTTGTGTGACTTTAACGCTAACACACTCGAGCAACGGTATTGTTATCCACTTTTTTGTGAGGTCAGTCACCTTTAAGCCGCTCCCATATTTCTGAAAAAGCTGAAGGAAAAAGCAAAACGCGGTTCCTTCAAAGTAGTTCTGTGGGATAAAAAAAAAAAAGATTCTCGAAGCGATCTGCCTTAAAAAGGCGGCTGCGTAAAAGAAAACGATTTTCGTGCAGAATTAAGGGTCCAAAGAGATGGTGTAGATTGAACAAAACGAAAGAACAAACAAAAGAAAACAGAAAAAAACCAAGACTTTAGGCAAGAAGG